>JAANYP010009407.1:0-11565 GCA_020465985.1 Centrapalus pauciflorus | reverse complement strand
GAGAATTGCTGTCCAACGTAGTTGAACAGTATTGCGGAACAGTAAAATTCAGGAACAACCATCAGGCTCACATCAGAGGATACGGGGACTTAGTTCTAAATAATCTAGTCATCAAGGACGTTGACTATGTTGAGGGGTTATCACATAATCTTTTTAGCATAGGACAACTCTGTGACAAAGGACTAGAGGTAACTTTTAGAGCTAAGAACTGCAGTGTAAAGAGTATGGATGGAAAAGAAATCCTATCAGGTTCCCGAAACTCTAACATCTACACCATTGACGTAGCCAAGCTAATCGTGAAGGATAACATTTGCTTATTATCAAAAGCCTCTTCAAAAGGCTCTTGGTTATGGCATCGAAGATTATCCCATTTGAATTTTGACAATATCAACAAGCTGGCTGCGAAACAATTGGTTAAAGGTCTTCATGAATTGCGTTATGAAAAGGACCATCTTTGTGGAGCTTTTGAGAAAGGAAAGATGAAACGATCAACTCACAAACCAAAGCCAGAACCATCAACAAAAAGAGTATTGGAGTTACTTCACATGGATTTATGCGGGCTGATGCAGACTCAAAGCATAAACGGGAAACGATATGTGTTGGTTATCGTTGATGACTATTCACGATATACCTGGGTCAGGTTCTTGCGTTCCAAGGACGAGACAGCTCAAGAAATCATAGATTTTATCAAGAGTGTCGAGACCCAACAATAGCTGTCAGTGCAATCAATCAGATCCGATAACGGCACGGAGTTCAAGAACTCGGTAGTTGAGGGCTTCCTTCGATCCAAAGGTATTCAACATCTATATTTTGCTGCTCGAACGCCTCAACAAAATGGGGTCGTGGAAATGCGTAACCGTACACTTGTGGAAGCCGCTCGTACAATGCTCACATACTCGAAGCTACCTCCGTTCTTGTGGGCCGAAGCCGTATCAACTGCTTGCTATACACAAAATCTCTCCATTATCCATAAGCGCTTTAACAAAACTCCTTACCAACTCTTTTTGAATAAAGTACCATTTATCAAGTACTTACGTGTATTTGGTTGCAGGTGCTTTGTGCTGAACGATAAAGACAACCTCGGGGAGTTCAACGAAAAGGCGGATGAAGCGATCTTCATTGGATACTCATCCAACTCGAAGGCGTATCGCGCATTCAATACCCGAACCAGAACAGTCAATGAAAGTGTGCATGTCACATTTGATGAGTTGGCTGAACTTGCACCCGAAGTTGATCAATCAGGACCTCGCATTACTCAAATTCCTGGAGACTCTTCTAATAACCCTATTTCTTTTTCTTCTTCTGATTTTGTTAATTTGTTTGATCTTTTTTATGTTGAATTTTTCAGTCCTAACGCTAATGTGTCTAATGTTGTCAATATTGTAGGTAATCCTTCTAGTTCAACTGCGCCACAAAGTTTCTCCGCTCCATCTTCATCCACATCATACCCTCATCCATCTACATCATCCACCGATACATCCGCAGTTGAATCTACTCCCATAATGCCCTCACATATAATACCAACAATCCTTCCTTCACCTGAACACTCGGAAATCGAACCGGAACCAGTGGTACCATCATTTGAAACCATTGACCATGAATCTTCATCCATCCCCATGTTAACCATTGAGGTTCCATTCCGAGCACCCCTTCCACACGAGATTAAATGGACCCGAAGTCACCCAACAGATCAAATCATGGTGATGTTTCAACAGGAGTCCAAACCCGTAGGGCGTCTGCTAATGAATGCCTCTTCGCATCATTCCTTAGTATGATAGAGCCCGCTCGTGTGGTTGAAGCCCTAACAGATCCAGATTGGATAGTTGCAATGCAAGAGGAACTCAACCAGTTTGAACAGCTATGAGTATGGCGGTTAATTCCTAAACCAAAAGACCGAACAGTGATCGGAACAAAGTGGATTTTTAAGAACAAACGAGATGAGAACGACATTGTGATAAGGAATAAAGCAAGACTTGTTGCCAAAGGCTACTGAAAACAAGAAGGGATAGATTATGACGAGACCTTCGCTCCAGTTGCACGGATCGAAGCAATCAGAATCTTCTTGGCGTACGCGGCACACAAAGATTTCAAAGTGTACCAGATGAACGTCAAGACTGCCTTTCTAAACGGTGAACTTAACGAGGAGGTGTATGTTGAACAACAACAAGGCTTTGTTGACGCACATAAACCTGACCATGTTTATGTGCTAGATAAAGCCCTCTATGGTTTAAAACAAGCACCTCGAGCATGGTATGATAGTCTTTCTAATTTCCTTATTTCTGCCGGTTTCTGTAAAGGTGTGGTGGACACAACTCTGTTCACTAAAAGGGACGGCCCACATATAATGCTAGTACAAATATATGTCGACGACATTATATTTGGATCTACTGACAGTAATTTTTGTAAGGATTTTTCAGCCCTAATGGAGTCCAGGTTCGAGATGAGTATGATGGGGGAAATGAACTTTTTCCTCGGATTACAAGTCAAACAACTTGAGGATGAGATTTTTGTGAACCAGTCGAAATATACTCTTGACATTCTCAAGAAGTATAACTTAGACTCTTGCACGAGTATCGCAACTCCCATGGCCTCCAACTGTAAGTTAGACACTGATCCTTCTGGAAAAAGTGTCGATAATTCAACTTGCAGAGGGATGATAGGATCCTTACTATATTTGACTGCTAGTAGGCTGGATATAATGTTTTCAACATATCTTTGTGCTAGATTTCAGGCCGACCCAAAAGAATCACACCTAACTGCGGTAAAAC
Source organism: Centrapalus pauciflorus (assembly GCA_020465985.1). Classification (NCBI taxonomy): domain Eukaryota; kingdom Viridiplantae; phylum Streptophyta; class Magnoliopsida; order Asterales; family Asteraceae; genus Centrapalus; species Centrapalus pauciflorus. Next base: position 8,797 of record JAANYP010009407.1, on the reverse strand, counting down.
GCATTTTTCGTTATCTTAAGGGTACACCCAATCTTGGTCTATGGTATCCAAAGAGAACCGATTTTGATCTTACCGCTTTTTCAGATGCTGATTTTGCAGGTTGTATAGTTGACAGAAAAAGCACGTCGGGAGGAATACAGTTCTTGGGAGATAGACCGGTGAGTTGGTCTTCCAAAAAGCAGAATTGTGTTTCCACATCCACAGCTGAGGCTGAGTATGTAGCAGCTGCAAGCTGTTGCTCTCAAGTGCTGTGGATGAGAACACAATTACGTGATTATGGATTCTCACTCACAAATATCCCAATTTACTGTGATTCTCGAAGTGCAATTGCCATCTCTTGCAATCCCGTCCACACTCTTGAACGAAACACATAGATATCCGGTATCATTTTATTAAAGATCACGTAGAAAAGGGAACCATTGAGTTGTATTTTGTTGGCACGGAATATCAACTTGCAGATATATTTACTAAAGCTTTAGACGAACCTCGTTTTCGGTTTTTAGTATCCCATATCGGCATGTTGAATCTGCCTTCTAATTAAATATCAGATATTGTCTTAAATAATTGTATTTCAATCTTTCATGATTGAAATTCCTTTATTTTAGAAAATATTTGTTATTTAAATTGAAGGAATGTGTCACAAAATTGAAACTCAGTGTTTCCTTATCTGTGTACATTTTTAATAATTAATGATCTTGACAAATTGCTGTGTGTATTGTTCATCACGGAGTGGGACGCAAACAATATCCAGGTTTGTCTGTATCTTAAAGGCTGAAAAGGTTCGAGCACTTTATCTGAAAAAACAAAAGGAAAGGAACCAGTAATTATTTGAGGGGGAGTATAGTTAGGATTTTAGGTTTTATAATTCTTTGTTTCTTTTTAATTTCTTGTAGTTAAATTTTAAATCTTAGGTTGGTTATACTTTAATTTAATTTTAAGTTTAATTTAATAGGTCAGAAAATTCCAAAAAGATTTTAAATTTCAAATTTATCAAAAAGCCAAAAATATTTTATTTTATTTGATCTTATTTTATTTTGGTTTATTTTTTAATTTAGATACTTAAAGAAAATTACCAAAAAAATATTTTTGTTGTCCTTGTTTGTTTGTTTGATTTAAAGAAAATACTCAAAAAGATTTAATAAAAATTGGGCCAAATTTTTAATTAAAAATTATTGTTTCAATTTCTTTTTCCAAAGCCCATTATATTTCTTTGTTTGTGTGTGTGTTGTGTGGGAAATCCGGAGACCCAAACTCATTTAGGCGCGGATCTCTTTGACCCGACCCGACCCGCACGCCTATATATGGGCGGGTCAACGGTCAACCTCCCTTACTTCACTTTCAAGATATCTTCTTCTTCCTTCTTTCTCCTTCTCGTCGACTACACACCGCCTCCATCCTCCATTGCAACCGATTTCAAGCTTTTTGATCTTCGGTTTTCTTCATTTTTCTTATTTCATTTACCTTCGGCATCATCAGGTAATGTATTTCTAGCCTTATTTTAGTATTTAACTTCATAGTTTGCTTGTTTGATTTTCAAAATTCTACTAGTTTTTACTTTCGGTTTTTTGCTATTATTAGGTAGTTTAATGTGTTCTTTTTACGTAGTTGTAGTTAAATAAAATGTTCATTATGCATTTTTAGACTAGGATCTGTAATTTCATGTATTTTTGTCACTTTTCAACTGTTCACGTTTATTTTTGCATGAACTCATTAACTGCATACATGCATCTCGGATGTCCCCCTTAGTATAATTTTCAAAATTTTCAAACTTACAAAAACCGAATTCGGTCACTGTTGATCCGAATTCGGTCCTCATTGATCCGAATTCGGTCCTTCAAGAAATGTCAAAAGTTTGAAAAATCCATTAAGTCTAAGTTTGCATAATCACTGTTCATCCGAACTCGGGTTGGATCCGAATTCGGTTCCCATCCGAGTTAGGTCCTTTGTCTTTATTGCATGCATCTCATTCAATCCGCACCTCATCCGAATTCGGACCAGTACTCATACACCATCCGAATTCGGACCACCTTACATCCTCATCATCCATTTCGGTCCCCTATCCGAATTCGTTCCTCCATCATGAATCATCCGAATTCGGACCCCAACACCCCCTCTCATGCATCATACGGATTTTGGCCTGATCCGAATTCGATGAAACTGTTCATCCGAATTCGGACCACCCGAAATCCAACACTTAGCATTTTTTTAAAATTTTTCCATTTTTGCATTTTCATCATAAATTAAAAATCCAAAAATATTTTCATTTCGGTGCACCATTGATTAGAGTTAGGATGGGTGTTTGAGTGAAAAAGTCTGATCTAAAACATCGCTCTCTTAACAATTGACTTTGGACTTTATTAGTAGAATTTTATTCTACTAATAAAGACCCGATGCTAAACAGATCAGGCAGTTTCTATATCACACTTATCTAGACTTCACGTCAATGCCTTATCATTTAGAGTCTTATTGTTCTAACTTTGATGCACCCTTGCAGGATGATGGAACCGGCTGTTAACCTCACCATGCCCTATCCCCCCATCCAAGACAATAACGCACAACGACCCGAGCAATCCATCCTTCCCAACGCCGAGTTTGTCGAGTTTATTCCACACAACTGGCAGCTCGACGTTTCCATACTAAGAAAAGAACCCCAAACCCTCGCATTTGACATCCTCATTCACCACCCCATCTATTACGCCTTATCCACCGCAATCGCTGTTCCCCAGATTTACCTTCAGCAATTCTGGAACAGATTGCAATACTTTTCCGACGCCGAACCTTTCTTCCAAACCACCATTGACTGCGTTCCAGTCAAAATCACCATACCCGCCATTCGCCATATCCTTCGCTTATCCGCCGAAACCTACAATGCAACCTGCCTTCAGTTTGATCCCATCCCATCCATCCCCGAAACCCTAGCCGAAATCCAAACCCTGTGTTATGACGGCCCTCTCTCCAAACCCTTCGATTTCCGCACTAAAAATCTACAATCCCACTGGCGGATCCTTTTTGATGTCATCAACAAGTGCCTCACCGCGAAGCACTCCGGCCACGACTCCGCCTCGGCTCAGGTACTAGCCATGTTCACCGGCTTTGCCTTTGACCGACACGTTGATTATGCTGCTTTCCTCTTCGAGGAATTAAGACGAGTCCATGTGGAGAGGGGAACTGTAACATCCACGGATTCAATTTGATGTATTTTGACTAATTAAGTGGAAAATTTATATTTAAAGTTGAATTTGGATGATTATTATGTATTTGGATATTTAGCAAAGTTTGTTGTTATTTTTAAGAAAATTGAACTCAGAATCAATTTTGTGGATTATTATGAATTTAAAAGTTATTTATGATAAATTTAAGATTAAATCGGTATTTTATGAAACCGGTTAAGTCGGGTGATGAAATGTGCAAAATGACGAAAGTAGTATATAAAGGGCAATAGGCTTCATTTTCTAGTTTACACTCTCTCTCTCTACTCTATCTCTCTAGAAATTTTCTCTCTACATCTCTCTAAGATAAATCACAAACCGACCGTCGGATTTTCGAGAATTATACGTCATCGGAAAGGTATCGAGGAGTACAACAGTAATCTACAAACGGATTTCAGATTTCGTGCGAATTGAGGTAAGAATCGAACCTTTTTAGTTTATGGTTTCGGTTTTAAAGTAACTAAGAATTCGAATCTATCATTTTATGCAAATTTAAGTTTGTTTTGCTTGAAATGTTGCTGGATTATGATACTATATGCATAGTAGAATCGAATATATGCATCATACATGATATAACACTGATTTTAGGCCTTAGAAATGAAGGATTTAAGTTGAAATGATGAACAGACTCGAATATGTCATGAACAGAGTCGAAATGTAAGAACAGACTCGAGTTTGGTGCTAGATTCGAAGGTGTACCATCAGATTCTAAGGGAGGGGTTCGAATCTGATGATAGACTCGAAGGCCAGTTCGAATCTGATGATAGATTCGAAGAAGGGTTCGAATCTGATGGTAGGGTTCGAATCTGATGATTAATTTCGAATCTAACCCATTAAAATTCGAGTTTAATGCCTAAAATTGAGAATACTACTTTCTAGGCTTGTGTATTTTGAATGAAACTCATAAACAACACATAAAATGTCATGAGTTATATAAAGGTCAATATATGAACTTGAAATGGGTTCAAACTTAGTTATGGTATAAATTTGGTCATGTACCTGAAATAAGGAAAATATCGTCAAACTTACGAAACTTGATTATTATGGAGTTAAACGGTTAATGATACGATGTAATGTTGTAATTGATATAACAGGTCCCTTGTGGTGTTGTTTAACCCACAGTGGGGTACTTGGTGGAATTCGGTTGAAAGCCCGAGGAGAAATAAAATTGGTTAAAGATAATTACGCACCCACTGTGAGTACAGTAGATTTCGCATGATTATATCTGTTTTATGTTAAGCTTTGCCTGCTGAGACCTGTTGTTTCATTTGTTTGGTTGGAATTCTACTAACTTGCGTAGATTTAGATGCACATTCTTTCTTGTTGCATGTCCGTTCGATTGTTGTGCATCTAGTGATGGACCGGTGGGTCGCATCGATGACTCTGATGTTACTGTGCTATATGACGCTGGAGCTGATCCCTCCAGGTCCGGTAGGCAGTATGTCATCCCCGATCGTACCTTTGTCTCAGATGGTATGTGTAAATGCCGAGCTTTGGGCTCGAAGGGGCTGCGGCTCTGGTCCGTACTTGGTGTACGAAGAGAGTATACGACGTTTGTCGTCGGGGTTACTCTTGGGCTTCATAAAGATTTATAATGTGCGCAATCTATGTATTCACTAAGCATTCGCTTACGTTTTAGTTGTTGTATTTTTATTTTACAGGAAAAGGGAAGTCTACTGCTGGACCTTCTAGTTAAGTCGATTTGGAAGATTTGGAAGATATCTGCTACTTAATCGGTAATTATATTGTGGGACAAATGTTGTAATATATTCTGGATGATTGTAATAAATGTATGGGTGTGTAGACCTAGACTTGGTACCTGATAGCACCGTAGGGTGTTTAACACTTGTTGCACCACTTTATTTATGTTTTAATGCTTCCGCACTTAATTTAGGTTATCAGATCATTATGTTATTGCATGTTGATGATTAATCCTGGGTGTATTGTAATTGGTGGTTGTTGTGGCAAGGGTGCCACACGAGATGGTATCAGAGCAGTTGTTTGAGATTCAAGTGTCCGTGAGGTCTTGATCTCAAACATTAGGTAATGATATATAGTGGTTTAAGTAATGATCTGAACTAAGATAGGTTACGATATAGTAATTATAGGGATTGACTATTATACGGGACAAATGAATGGTGTCTTTAAATTTATGACATGTTGCTAAATAAGTTATATGTTTCATATTTCAGAACATGTCTGGAGGAGGAATGACACCTGAAGAGACGAGAGAAATGATGCTAGCCATGATGGCTGAGCAAAGAGAGATGATTCAAGAGCAGTTTCGGGCTCGAGATGAGGCCGAAACTAAGCGAAGGGAAGATAAAAGGAAGAACAAAGAAAAAGAAAGAGAAGGAATTAATGAGGAACAAGATTACAACACTGGGTCATCTAATAAGCCCAGGGGTTGTCGCTTTAAGGATTTTAAAGGAAATGGAGCTGTAGAGTTTAACGGTTTAGGGGATGCTGTTGCTGCACTGGAATGGATAACAGCAACTGAGCGAACATTCCGAATCAGCGACTGTGCTGAGAAGGACATGGTTCGTTATGCAACTGCTATGTTCACGAATGATGCAATCATGTGGTGGAATGCCATGGTGAACGCTTTGACATTAGAGAAAGTTTCGGTTATGACTTGGGCTGAGTTCAAGGACTTATTCACTCAGCAATACTGTCCGATTGATGAGCGTCGGAGATTAGAGGCAAGGTTTATGGTGCTGGTACAGGGGACGAAGACGGTGTCCCAATATGCTGTGGAGTTCACGAGGTTAAGTCTGTTCGCACCTCATCAGGTGGACACCGAAGAAAGGAAAGTGACCAGGTTCGAGGCTGGTCTTGACATTGAAATAAGGAGGGTTATGAGCAACGTCCGCTACCCTACATTTGCTGGCTTACTTGAGGCTGCCAGAAATGTAGAGCAGATTCTGATCATGTCGGGCTACTCTGTTGGGTCTGCTGCTGCTTCCACCAATCCGACACAGCCATCACCGCCGAAGCGCCAAAGGGAGGGAGGATACTCGGGATCTTCCCGGTCTTCACAATACTCGTCACAGCAGTCTTTTCGCCGACCATCTGGTTCTTCTGATCGCGGTCGTGCTCGTGCATACTCTATCAACACCGAACCACAATACTGCAACAAATGTCACCTGGAGCATTTTGGTAAATGCCCTAACGGACGTGCTTGTTTTTGCTGTGGGGAGCTGGGACATTTTCAGAATGACTGCCCAAGGAAGGGTGATGCTTGCTATAAGTGTGGGGTGTGGGGTCACTATAGCAGGAATTGTAGAAAGAATGCTCCAACGACTGCTGTCCCATCATCAACACGCTCGTCTGGAGGTTCGAGTGGTGGTTCAGTTAACCGCCGGGGTCAGTCACAGAGGGCACCTGCTCGTGCTTTTCAGATAACTGCAGAGGAGGCAAGGGAAAATCCGGAAGTCGTCACGGGTACGTTCATAGTTAATTCTATGCCAGCACGAGTTTTATTTGATTCGAGTGCCAATAGATCGTTTGTTTCTACTATGTTTGCACAAAGACTTGCCATGCCACTATCTAGATTATCTGCTGTTCTTGATATAGAAACTGCTAGCAACACTCTAGTAAAAGTAGATCATGTCTACCGTAACTGCACGTTAGTAATTGAAGATGTAGTCTTCAATTTGGACTTGATACCGATAGAATTCAGTGAGTTTGATGTCATAGTCGGGATGGACTGGTTGATAGAGAATGAAGCCCATATAGTGTGTAAGAGCCGAATGATTAAGATAACTACTCCGGAGGGGCGTGAGATTTGTATATACGGGGATAGGAGAAGTGGGGATCTGTGCTTACTGACCATTGCAAAAGCTCGAAAGCTTGTTGCAAAGGGATGTGATGCGTACTTAGCATATGCGATTGATGCTAAGGCAGAAAAGAGAACTTTGGCCGATGTGCCGGTTGTTGCACAATTCCCGGATGTGTTTCCGGAAGACTTGTCTGGCGTGCCGCCTGAGAGACAAGTTGAGTTTCGAATTGATCTGATCCCCGGAGCTGCACCGGTAGCTCGTTCTCCTTATCGTCTTGCCCCAACCGAGATGAAAGAAATGATGACACAACTTCAAGAGTTATTGGACAAGGGCTTCATTCGGCCGAGTTCATCGCCGTGGGGAGCTCCGGTACTGTTTGTAAAGAAGAAAGATGGCACGATGAGGATGTGCATAGATTACCGGGAGCTGAATAAATTGACGATTAAGAACAAGTATCCTCTGCCGAGGATAGACTACTTGTTTGATCAGTTACATGGCGCTTGTGTATTTTCTAAGATTGATCTGAGATCGGGGTACCATCAACTGAAAGTTCGAGAAGAGGATGTGCCTAAGACAGCATTTAGGACACGTTATGGGCATTACGAGTTCTTGGTTATGCCTTTTGGGTTAACCAATGCCCCGGCTGTCTTTATGGACTTGATGAATAGGGTTTGTAGACCGATGTTGGATAAGTCGGTGATAGTGTTTATTGATGATATACTGGTATATTCTAAGTCTGAAGCAGAACATGCTGAACATCTGAGAGAACTGTTGGAGTTGTTAAGAAAAGAAAGGTTGTACGCCAAGTTCTCAAAGTGCGAGTTTTGGCTACAACAGATACAGTTTTTAGGGCATGTAATTTCTGGAGCCGGGATTTCGGTAGATCCGGCTAAGGTTGAAGCAATAAAGAACTGGGAGCCGCCGTGTTCAGCTACTGAGGTTAGAAGTTTCCTGGGGTTGGCAGGATACTATCGGAGATTTATCAAAGATTTTTCTAAGGTTGCAGTTCCTTTGACTGCTTTAACGAAGAAGAATGCACCTTTTGTTTGGGAGACTGTGCAGCAAGAGGCGTTTGACGTTTTAAAGAAGACTTTGAGTGAAGCACCGATACTTGCTTTACCGGAAGGTAATGATGACTTCGTGGTGTATACCGATGCTTCAAGGTTGGGATTAGGTGCTGTATTGATGCAGCGTGGAAAGGTTATAGCGTATGCTTCAAGACAGTTGAAGCAGCATGAGAAGAATTATTCGACTCATGATCTCGAGTTAACTGCAGTAACATTCGCATTAAAGTTATGGAGGCATTATCTCTACGGGACTAAGTGCCAATTATACACGGACCATAAGAGTTTAAAGTACATTTTTAGCCAGAAGGAACTCAATATGAGGCAGAGACGATCAATGGAACTAATAAAAGATTACGATTGTGAAATTCTTTATCACCCCGGAAAGGCTAATGTAGTAGCCGATGCCTTGAGCCGGAAAGCGTATGCTAAGGATTTCTGTTATATGATGACTTCTACAATGTTGACCTCCACGATAATTGATGATGTCAAGGCTGCTCAGAAAGAAGCCTTGAAAGAGGAGAATATTGGAGCTGAGGATGTTAGGATACATTTAAAGAATATGGAAACGAGCGAGTCTGGTATAAAAGGTGTGTACGGAAGAATTTGGGTGCCGAAATATGGTGGTATGAGAAATGTGATCGTTGAGGAGGCACATCAATCTAAGTTTTCTGTACATCCCGGGAGCACAAAGATGTACAACGACTTAAAGGCAGACTTTTGGTGGCCGGGATTGAAGAGG
>JAANYP010009405.1:0-178077 GCA_020465985.1 Centrapalus pauciflorus | reverse complement strand
CAATAAATCAACAAAGAATCATAAGTTATTTCAAGTCTATAAACTCATGGATTTTCAGCTGGAAATTTATATGCGTGATTTGAAAAATTCTACTAATCTTAACTTAACGAAATGAGTTGATCGTCATCTCAAAAGTTAGAGCTATGTCTTAACTATAGATCTGGAAGTTTTCATACTTATGTTGGAGTTTTAAGGACTCCAGAAAATTATTTAGGAAACCAGAAAGTTTGACAGCTCAAAAATGACCAACATGGGTTTTCAAACAAGCTTTTTCACCAACCCATAATCAATCGCGAAGACGGCCGTTCTATTCTAAAATCCTTTGTAGATAGTAGTTTAATGTTCCTAGTAAACAAAGCCTAAAAACGTTTTGGACGCTTGGTCGTAAAAACAGCTCAAAGTAGGGCAGAGCGAAAAAACTCCCGAAAAAGCTTGGAAAATTTAATAAGATATATATATATCATATAATATATATATATATATATATATATATAACTATATATAACTTGAACGTTTTAAGCGGGGATTTTGTTGTGAAAATCGCTAGGTAGGTTCAAGCTGTTAGTTAGACTTCTCAAACTGTTAGTTAGAATTTATATTTAAATACAACGTTCATGCTTGTAGTTGAAGAATCTCGACGCTGCCAGTTTGTAACAAGTTCAAAGTGCAAGAGTAAATCAACTCAAGCTGCTCTGTTCCTGCTTGTCAGTGATTCAAGCTGCTCAACAGTCTCATAAACAGAAAAAGTGCTGATTTTCAGGAGAAAAGATTCTACACGATGGCTCCAGCATATTATACTATTCAAGAAGTCATAGTTCCTTCATGGAAGGAACCAAATCACGGAATCAATATAGATAACATAGAATAGGTCTTTCTATTTTATAAGAGTTTTTTGCATCTTCGAGTTGTAATTGCTTTTGTTGATGTTTTCATAAGCCTCTAAGGTTGTAAGACCCTAAGAACAGTTTGGGTTCTTCGTCTAATCAAACAGGATTTAGAGGTGATTTGTAATCATTGAAAACAAAAGTCAGCAATACAAGTAGTTTTGATTTTTCTTTGTTTATTGCTATTTATTCTGATAGCTTTTGTTTTTAAAATAATTAAGTTTATCCGCAAACTCTTAATTAAACTTGATTCAAAGCAAGATTATTGATTATACTCTCATAAATTCAAATCAGTTAGCTGGTTATAGTTTTAGATCCTGACAACTGGTACAGCGCCACCGGTCGTTCTTTGGTTTTCAAAGGTCGACAACTTTCTTTTAACATTTTTTAATCTTTTGCAATTGGCATTTGAAAAATACGCAAGCAGTGGATCTGGGCAGGCAGGACTCAAAGTGCTATGCTCAAGCCCACTGAGTTTGAGATGTGAAAACTCAGTATTAAACCGCCTATTCAAATTCATTGACTATGCCATATGGGACGCTGTTGAATTTCCTCCTTGTGTGTAGTTGATCCAGAACTTGATGATAAGCGTGAAACCCAGTCAAAAACTCCTCCAAAAAAAAATGAACTTGAAAGAAAGAAATGCTAGAATGAATAAGTGAAAGTCTTACCACACTTTACAAAATAGTCATCCTAATGCTTATCAACATCAGTTCAAAAAGTTTTATTATGCTCATTTTCCTTTGGAAGCTTTAGAGAAAAGAATTTGCTGTCTTGCCAGAGAGTACCAACGAAATCAAAAGGTCTTTTGCAAACCGCAGTATGAGAATTTTCTTTTCTGGGTTGGGGTGGGCCCAAGGACTTGAAAACATACTCAAATTTTGACAGGTTCAACAAACTGATAACGTTGAAACTGGAAAGTGCAAAAGTCAGTCTGGATAAGATGAACGTCAACAGAACGTTTCTCCGCTCTCTTGGAGAAAGAATGGACAGTTTATGCTGAAAACAATGGAGAACAAAAGACCTCTTGATGAGACGAACTGGATGCTTTGTACAACAGTCTGAGCGTGTTTGAGACTGAGATGACTCTAAAAAGGAACTCCCTTTCTTCTAATCACAATTACTGCTCTTCTATCTTCTGAAACCAATCTAATGGCTAGTTTATCCTTTTCAGGTGGTGTGATGGCAAACTCTACTGAAGCTCACCCATGAGGCCTTGTGGTTCAATGATGGACTGTTCTGCCTAAATGCTGAAGATTTAGCACAATTCATCCCATGATCTTGAAGAGATGGATTTAAAGTGGCAACATTGCAATGCTGACCAATGGAGCCAAACGGTTTCTAAAAAAGACCTGGACGGGCCAACTTTCACGCCAGACCCGAAGGCAAACCAGCCTTTGATAAGACAAAAGTTGAGTGTTACAAGTGCCATAAACTTGGCTTCCCTTTGCCAGCACTGCAGATCTCAACGTCAACACTCATCAAGGGGCCTCACGGCTAATCAGGCTTCCTTCATCATCACAAGCACTTGTCCTCAGACTACAATGGTTTGACTGGAGTGATCAGAAACAGTGTAACATCCGGCATTAAACCAGGTTAGCAACTACGACCTAATCAGTATTTAATAGCCAAATATAACCTAATCAGTGGTCATTAGAAATTAATCAAAGTGATTAACAAGGCTCATTAAGAAATTCAACTCAATTAGAATCAAATTCATCGGTGCGATGAATCAGGAAATCAATTAATCCGATCGATTTACGATATGAAGGATTAATTCAACTAAGTACATAATTAAATTATGATTAGTGACACTAATCATACACTAATAAAATTACTTAACATTAATTATGCAAGACTAAAACAATTCATTAAAACAATGCATCCAAAAGTATTTATGAAATTACAAGAAAAGGGAAATACAAGAATACATTTATAAATACTTTTATACAAAAAAAATGAAAATACATGTATAATACATGTATATGGCCGGCCAATAGGGCCTCTTTTTAGAGGTTGACTTCAATTTTTTTTTAATATTACTTTAAACACAATCATTTGTTTAAAAGTGCACACAACCTTTGTCTCCCATGCTTTTCATCATTTGAAAGACCAAATTTCTTCTATAAATAGAGAAGCATTTCATTCATTTTAATCACACCAAAAACCCTCCCATTCTCTCCTTCTTGATCCGGCCATATGCACACACACATACACAACACTTCAAAATTTTGGTGTTCTTCAAGTTATTTAAAGAGTTTTGGTGCATATCTTGCAAGGATTTCAACTTCTACTCAAAATCATACTCTAAACACTTCAAAGTAAGTAAATGCTAGCTTATTTCATCTTACATTTATGTTTATATAAGTCTTGCATAATATATATAATCACCAACAACAACAAGTTTCATAAAAACTCAAGTTTATAAATTTCTAGTTTTTGTTTTTAAGTTGTTTCTTTAAATGTGTTTATGAATATATGAACACATCATAAAAGTGTTAATATTATGAAAACAAGTGATGTATACGTGTTTTATAACTTTTATAACTTCCATACAAGTAGTCTTTGAATAAACAACAAGAATCATAAGTTATTTCAAGTTTATAAACTGCGGATTTTCGGCAGAAAATTTATATCCCCTTTGAAAAATCATAACTAATTCATAACTTAACGAAATGAGTTGATTCTTGTCTCAAAAGTTAGATCTATGTCTTAACTATAAATGTGGAAGTTTTCATAATTTATTTTGGAGTTTAAGACCCCCAGAAATTATTTGGGAAACCGAAAGTTTGACAGCTCAAAAATGGCCAACATAGGGTTTTTAACGAGCTTTTTCACCAACCTAAACATCTCGAAAAATAGCCGTTCTTGATTCTAAAAATCCTTTGTATATAGTAGTTTAATGTCCTAGAAAACCAAAGCCTAAAACGTTTTGGAGCTTGGTCAAAAATAGCCTCAAAGTAGGCCGAAAAACCTCCAAAAAAGCTGGAAAATTATATATATATATATATATATATATATATATATATATATATATATATATATATATATATATAAACTTGACGTTTTAAGTGGGTTTTATTTATAAACTTGTAATGTTGGGTGATTTAAGACATAAAAATCTATAAATATACATATTATCACATATTAGAGATATTAAGTCCTTATTATCATTTAGGCATCGGTTAAACACATCCGGTTTCATCACCCATCAAACAACGTAAACTTGCATTTTTGCACGTATTTTGCCATCACAAGCTCGATGAGTCTCCATAGCCCCTACTTTCACTATCTATTGGGGTGGAAATACATGCACTGTTTTCATATGGACATCAAAACTATTTATTTTTTATATGTATTACATGTTTGGATTCATCAGCCCTCAAATCATGAACCGTTAATTGCATTTATTTGCAAGCGCGAATATATTGTGGATAGATCTATCGGGAGTCATGTCCCCCATTCGGGTTAGTTCGGATCGGCTAACAGCGAGTGCAAATATATTTAACACACGGTATTACGTACGGGAATACTGCAAAGGGCAAAACTCATTTACTTAAGCTTCGGTTGCATGATGGTTTATGTAATACATACACGGAATTTATGTTTTATAAATTCAACTCATCTGGTAATGTCCATACAACTGGTCTTTTAGCGTAAACCTATGAGCTCACCAATAATTTGTTGACGTATTTTAGCATGTATTTTCAGGTGTTTGAGACATGCACATTTATCGGAAGTATTCCATGGCTTCCGTTCAATTTGGAGTCGCATCATTTTCAAACTCGGAGATTTACTTGCATCTTTCCGGATAAACTAAATTGTGTAATTAAATTTTAGTATTTTAAGAACTACTTACGCTGTATTTTGGTTATGTAAAACAATATTTATATTTGAAGTCAAATCAATGTATTTTTGAAAAAACGTCCATATAGTGGTCGTTCGTTATGACTATGGTTACGCTTCCGTGACGTCACGTTTTGTTGCCAACCGGGGTAACAGGGTGTGACATTTATTCAACGACTACTTGTCTCACACCCCGTTACCTCGGTTGGCAACGAAGCGTGACGTCGCGGAAGCATAACCATAAACATAATGAACGACCACTATATGGACGTTTTTAAAATACATCATTAAAACTTCAAAATATAGCTATGTTTTACATAGTCTGATTGAGAAATGAAGATCGCACAAATACAGAGATTTAATTACATAATTAAAATATCCAAAATAATGCAGCTAAATCTCCGTTAATTTTGAACAAGGATGCGACTCCATGGATGCGGAAGCTTGAAAGTAAAATACGTCCAAAGGCATACTTGCCTTAATTTCCTAAAAATACATGCTAAAATACGTCAACAAAAATTGTTGGTGAGCTCATAGGTTTAAACGTAAACCTGACTTGTATGGACAACAATAGTAGAGTTTGAATTTATAAAATCATAAATTCCATGTTATGTATTACATATAAACCATCATGCAACCGAAGCTTAATTAAAATGAGTTTGCCCTGTGCAGTATTCCCATACGTAATTGTAACACCCACAATTGTCACACAAATGCCACGTCAATACAATACACCGGTGGCAATATCGCAATTATCTCGTAATGCACACAAATTCCACGTCAATACAATACACCGGTGACGATCTGGCGGTAACCCAGGCAACTCCTCTGGGAATACCTCAGGGAACTCTCGAATCACGGGTATATCCGCTAGGGTCTTCTTCTCTAACCTGGCGTCGACAACATAAGCCAGAAAGGTCTCACACCCCTTCGCAACATATCTCTGGGCTCGGGCCATCGAAACAATACCAATCTCGCCTCGGTGCCTCTCGCCATACACTGTCACCGTCTCACTGTCTGAAATGGGTATCCGGATCATCTTCTTCGCGCACAGAATATCGGCCTGCCTGGCTGTCATCCAATCCATACCCACTGTCACATCGAAACTGCTAATCTCTATCGGCAGTAGATCGATCAAAAACCGGTGAGCATCGATCTCTAAAACACAATCTCAGAAAACTCGACTCACTAAAGTTGTCTACCCTCTCAACAACTAACGGCACAGATAAAACAGTAGGAGGCACAGAAAAATAGGCACAAAACACAACAGACACATACGAGCGGTCCGCTCCAGAATCAAACAAAATACGAGCACTAAGCCCGTTCAGGATGTACGTACCAGATACCACATCGGTAGACTCGCAGGCCTCCTCTGCCGTGGCCTGAAACACCCTGCCTCGGCCTCTAGGCGCTGACTCTCGACGGCTAGAAGATGAAGGCTCTGCTCTGGTCCCACTAGTGATCGCTCCCTACACTGCGGCGGCGCATCTGGACAGTCTCTCACAATATGGCCTGGCCTCCCACAGCGGAAGCACAGGGAATCTCTCGAGGTACACGTAAAAGATGTGTGGCCATACTGACCAAAGCGGTAACATCTGGGCTGCTCCGGTATGCAAGGACCGGAATGGCGACGGCGACACCTTGGACAGTCTCTCTCTCCGACTGAACTGTCTGCCTGGCTCCCTGATGGCTGGGACCCCTGTCCCACGCTGCTCTGACTCTGACTAGGAGCACTGTAACGAGAAGTCTGCCCCTGATACTGCCCTGACCTCCGGGATCTGCGATCTCTGCCCCTATCTCGATCTCTACGAAATCCCGAACCCTGCCCCTGAACCTGCTGCTGCTCAGGCTGTCTCTCTTTCTGGAACTCCTGGGGCTCTCGATAATAACTACGGGACTTATCGGATGTCTCTGTCCTCTGTCTCTGGGATGGAGGCTGACCCCTCTGCCTCTCAATCTCTCTCTCTAACACGAGCCAACTCCAATGCTCTTGCAAACGTCGGGGTGTCATGAAGCCCAACGAACTCCCGAATATCAGATCTCAATCCATCGATAAAGGCATCGGCCTTACGGACCTCTGTATCCACGTGCTGGGGTGCAAACTGAGCATACTCATTAAAACGGTCTACATACTGCTGGACTGACATACTGCCGTGCTGGAGATGTAGAAATCGGCGCTCCATTTCCCGGCGCTCATCGCGGAGAATATACTGCAGCTCGAAAATAGCACGGAACTAATCCCACGACATAGCATAAGCTGCAGCTGTAGTCATAGACCACTCAATGGACTTCCACCACTGTGAAGCCCCTCCCTTCAGCAGATAAGCAGCATAGCCGACCATATCACGAGGATCGACATGGGCAACTCGAAATGCCGCCACTATCTCTCTCTCCCAAGCCATAGCCGCACCCGGCTCACCACCGCCTCGGAACTGAGGTGGGACTCCTGCCATAAAGTCCTTAAAGGACCCACCTGGCGAGGCAGAAGAAGAAGATGCCCCAACCCCTGTCTCGACACTAGTAACTGGCGGCGGATCAGATCTCTGTCGCTGCTGATCTCTCTCTCTCTCTCTATCCCTCTCTCTGTAGAACTCAGTCAAAACTACCAACATCTCTGACCGGCGGACATACTCGTCTCCCGCTGGTCTCTCTGGCCCTGAACCCTCACCATGATCTGCCATAATCACCTGCACATCTCACAAAGGTAAGATAACAGATCGACCACCCAGCGTTATACAATAAGCTAGGTCAGTTAATTCCGCTAAACTCAGTCTCAGGGAAGAATCCCACGGATCTGAACACGGTAAGAGCTCAAGCATCCACTGATACTCGATACTGAAACCACAAGCTCTGATACCAAGCTGTAACACCCACAATTCTCACACAAATGCCACGTCAATACAATACACCGGTGGCAATATCGCATTTATCTCGTAATGCACATGTCACAGGATTAGCAGAAAATACTGTTAATTAAAACTTTAACACGAAAGTCATACATCATGGCATAAACTAAAACTGATACACATACACACTGAATTATCTGATAAACACGGACTATTGAAAGCTATCATAATACTGATCAAATACAAGATTCAGATAACAGCTCTAAAGTCTGATAACAGCAGTTAACAAACACCCACGATCTCTTAACTACTTTGGCTGCTGCTGCTGTAACTGCGGTCCCACGGTATCGCTGCCTGAGACACGGAAGACTCAAAAACATAAGCTGGACAGCTCGTGAGTACGCGAGGGTTAGACACTGCAGGTAAGCACATATAACATACACAACACATATATCTCATCACACATATGCAACTCGATGCATAACACGTATCTCTGCTCAAAAGGGGACGCCGTTCCCCAGCTAACAGGTCGCACACAGCAGCGGTTAGCTACTCAATAGGCACCGGAGCGACCTGACAATATCACTGCCGTATATATACAGCCTCATATCTCGTGACTGGTTAGAGACAGTCAGCCTGCGCGATCACATATCGCGGAAACCTGCAATTCAAACACATATAGCACGTATAGGGTAGAGAAACTCATACCTGCGCCATATCTCTGTCTCACATGCACAATCACAACACATAACTGACTCATAAAAGACTACGTGCGTTTTGTAAAGAACTCGAGTACTCACCGATTACCCGAAACTCGACTTGAAACCCGGAACTCTCAATGCGGCTCGACACGTGATCGGCTAGAACCTGTAACCATCACGAATCCCACATATTAACACAAACTCAATAGCCACGCGACTCAAATCAAACATAATTATCGCAATCAATTTAAACCCGAAACACATTCCCGAACGGATAATCGATCCCCGAAACTCTTTTACGGAATTCCTATCGAGACCCAAAATTCCAAATAATTCATTCCGATATCATCCCGAAGAAATTCAGACAAACAACAACTCAAAACTCTCCCATAATGATCAATCCGGATTTCCCCTGCAGGTTGCGACTCGCGCCGCTAAGCCCCTGCACCACGCGCCGCGCCCGTGCCCTTCTGCGCGTCGCGCCGCGCCCCCCTGCGCGTCGCGCCGCGACCAGGCGCTTGCTCCCAACCTTGCTCTTTGATTTCTATGGCCGAACCAGGGGTAGCTCACACCACTCAATCGATTTCAGCAACAAAACACACACCAACTCATATGAATTCGACCCTTACTACTACAAGAATCAATTTCCCCAACATAACACATTCACATCTCAAAGTAAGCTATCAAAATCAAACTCTTACCTCTTGAATCTCCAATACACAACCAAGATGAAGAAGAAGATCAACCTCCAGCAGCCAAATCCCCTTTGAAGATTTCTTTGCAGCTCCAAACATACAACACAGACTCACACACTTAAGGGTTCTGAGATTTAGATAAGAGAATGAAAGAGGTAAGGTCACAGTCATTCATATATATCCAATTCCTCAATTATGCAAGTCCCGAACCCGATAAATCTGAACCCGATATCACTTTTTCAACATTAATATCAAATTGACCCAATTAAATCCACGATCTCGGTAATAATAATAATCCACTAAACATTAGCTCGGAGACACGTATCACCCAATCTTGACACGTTAAATCCACGAAACGGAATTTAATTGGAACACGCAATAATTATTAAAATAATGAGCCAATAAATAATTCCACGTACCAGGCTCAAATTCGGGATGTTACAAATCCTCTCCTCTTAAAAAGACTCCGTCCCGGAATCTAGCTCGGACTCGGGAACAGCTGCGGATAACGACTCCTCATCTCGGCCTCGGGCTCCCAGGTAGCACTAGTACCCTTATGATGCCTCCACTGAACGAGTACTAGCGCGATCTCTTTGTTTCGCAATCTCTTCACTTTACGGTCAGTAATCGCCTCAGGCTGCTCGACATATCTCAGATGATTATCCACGGTGATCTCGGATAATGGCACAAACTGGTCGTCTTTGGCCAAACATTTCCTCAGGTGACTCACGTGAAACGTATCGTGGACTCCGGCCAGCTCGGGAGGCAACCTCAACCTATACGCCTGATCTCGGACTCTGGCGATGATTTCAAACGGACCGATGTATTGCGGACTCAGCTTACCTCGATGTCTGAATCTAATGACTCCTTTCCACGGTGATACTTTCAGCATCACACGGTCCCCAACACTGAACTCGAGCTCAGTCAGACGACGATCGGCGTAACTCTTTTGCCGGCTCTGAGCTACTCTAATATGCTCGCGGATGACCGCCACTTTATCACTCGTCTCCTGTAACAGCTCTAGCCCACTGATAGGTCGCTCGCCGACCTCGCCCCAACACACCGGGGTTAGGCACTTACGCCCATACAGTGCTTCGAACGGAGCCATCTTAATGGAGGAATGGTAGCTGTTGTTGTACGCAAACTCGACTAACGGCAAGTGAACGTCCCAACTACCACTGAAATCAATCGCACAAGCTCGGAGCATATCTTCGAGAGTCTGATTCGTCCTCTCTGTCTGCCCGTCTGTCTGAAGTCTGTACGCTGTACTCAACTGAACTCTCGTCCCCAGCTCGCGCTGAAAGCTCTGCCAGAACCTCAAAGTAAACCGCGTATCTCTATCGGACGTAATCGACATCGGAACGCCGTGCCTCGACACTATCTCACTGATGTACAACCGGCCCAACTGATCCATAGTGATGGTGCCTCTCACCGCCAAGAAATGGGCACTCTTAGTCAACCGATCTACAATCACCCAGATCATGTCATTGCCTCGAACGGTGCGCGGAAGTCTAACGATGAAGTCCATCGTGATATGATACCACTTCCACTCTGGGATCTCTAGAGGCTGCAAATGCCCGTGAGGCTTCTGGTGCTCGGCCTTAACTCGTAGACAAGTCATACATTCCTCAACATATCGGCCCACATCTCTCCTCATCCCTGGCCACCAATAGAACTCGCGCAGATCTCTATACATTTTGGTGCTCCCGGGGTGGATGGATAATCTCGAACGATGCGACACATCTAAAATCAACTGCCGCAGATTACCGACTCTCGGAACCCACACCCGATCATGAAATGCCCATAAACCTCTGCTATCTCTGCTCAACGTCTCAAGCTGTCCCGCAAGACGCTCTCTTTTCACATTTTCTGCTCGCAATCCCTCTAATTGAGCATGAAAGAGATAAGGTCACAGGCATTCATATATATCCAATTCCTCAATTATGCAAGTCCCGAACCCGATAAATCCGAACCCGATATCACTTTTTTAACATTAATATCAAATTGACCCAATAAAATCCACGATCTCGGTAATAATAATAATCCACTAAACATTAGCTCGGAGACACGTATCACTCAATCTTGACACGTTAAATCCACGAAACGGAATTTAATTGGAACACGCAATAATTATTAAAATAATGAGCCAATAAATTAATTCCACGTACCAGGCTCAAATTCGGGATGCTACAGTAATACCGTGTGTTGAATATTTATGCACTCGCTGTTAGCTGACCCGAACTAACCCGAATGGGGGACATGACTCCCGATAGATCTATCCACAATATATTCGCGCTTACAAATAAAGGCAATTAACGGTTCATGATATAAGGGCTGATGGAACCACATGTGTAATACATAATAGAAATGCAGATGTTTTCGTCTCCATATTAAAACGAAGCATGTATTTCAACCCCAAAACATAACAGTGTGATAATAGGGGCTATGAGGACTCACCGAGCGTGTGATGGCGAAAACGAGCGAAAAATGCTATTTAGCGTAAGTGGATGGATGATGCACCGAGTGATTTTAATCGAGTCCTAAATGATAATAAGGACTTAATATCTCTAATATATGATAATATATATATTTATAGATTTTCATGTCTTAAATCACCCAACATTACAAGTTTATAAATAAAACCTGCTTAAAACGTCAAGTTTATATATATATAATTTTCCAGCTTTTTCAGAGGTTTTGTCGGCCTAATTTGAAGCTGTTTTTGACCAAGCTCCAAAATGTTTTATACTTTCGTTTTCTAGGACATTAAACTAATATATATAAAGGATTTTTATAATCAAAAACGGCCATTTTTCGAGATGTTTAGGTTGGTGAAAAAGCTCGTTTAAAACCATATGTTGGCCATTTTTGAGCTGTCAAACTTTCGGTTTCCCATATAATTTCTGGAGGTCTTAAACTCCAAAATAAATTACGAAAACTTCCAGATCTATAGTTAAGACATAGATCTAACTTTTGAGACAAGAATCAACTCATTTCGTTAAGTTATGAATTAGTTATGATTTTTCAAAGTCGATATAAATTTTCTGCCGAAAATCCGCAGTTTATAAACTTGAAATAACTTATGATTCTTGTTGTTTATTCAAAGACTACTTGTATAAAAGTTATAAAAGTTATAAAACACATATATATCACTTGTTTTCATAATATTAACATTTTTATGATGTGTTCATATATTCATAAACACATTTAAAGAAACAACTTAAAAATAAAAACTAGAAACTTATAAACTTGAGTTTTTATGAAACTTCTTGTTGTTGGTGATTATATATATTATGCAACACTTATATAACCATAAATATAAGATGAAATAAGTTAGTATTTACTTACTTTGAAGTATTTAGATTATGATTTTGAGTAGAAGTTGAAATCCTTGCAAGATATGCACCAAGAACACTTGAATTTCTTGAAGAACACTTGAAAGCAAATGGTTGTGGTGTGTGTGAGTGTTTGGCCGGATCCAAGAGGAGAGAAAAGAGGAAATCTGGTGTGAAAAATAGTGAAGAGGAGGATCTCTATTTATAGAGAAATTTTTGGTCTTTCAAATGATGAAAGACATGGAAGGTAGGAGGTTGTGTGCACTTTTAAACAAAATGATTGTGTTTAAAGTAATATTAAAAAATAGAAGTCAACCTCTAAAGAGCACATGCCCTATAGGCCGGCCCCTTATGTATTTCGTATGTATTTTTTTTTTTTTTGTATAAATGTATTTAGAAATGTATTCTTCTATTTTCCTTTTCTTGTAATTTCATAAATACTTATGGATGCATTGTTTTAATGAATTGTTTTAGTCTTGCATAATTAATGTTAAGTAATTGTATTAGTGTTTGATTAGTGTCACTAATCATAATTTAATTATGTACTTAGTTAAATTAATCCCTCATATCGTAAATCGATCGGATTAATTGATTTCCCGATTCATCGCACCGATGAATTTGATTCTAATTGAGTTGAATTTTCTAACGAACCTTGTTAATCACTTGATTAATTTATAATGACCACTGACTAGGCTATAATTGGCTATTAGATACAGATTAGGTCAATATTGCTAACCTGGTTTAGTGCCGGATGTTACAGTCTCCCCCTGTTAAGGGAATTTCGTCCCGAAATTAGCTCGTGTTCTCCACTGCTTGAGTATTTGAGAACAGCTGAGGGTATTTTTCTCGGAACTGATCTTCGCATTCCCACGTAAACTCAGGACCTCGCTTAGAGTTCCATCTGACTTTTATTATCGGGATCCGACTATGCTTTAGTTTCTTGACTTATCGGTCCATTATTTCTACAGGTTGCTCAATGAAGTTCAACTTATCATCTAATTCTAGCTCGTCCATGGGTATAACGAGTGTTTCATCAGCCAGGAACTTGTTAAGATTGGACACGTGGAAGGTATTATGAACGTTACTAAGCTACGGGGGCAGATCGAGTCGGTAAGCTACCGGGCCAATTCTTTTGGTGATCTTGAATGGTCCGATATAATGAGGATTGAGTTTTCCTCGTTTCCCAAAACGGATTACGCCTTTCCAAGGCGAGACTTTCAACATTACTTGATCTCCCTCTTGAAATTCCAAATCCTTCCGTCAAACGTCTGCATAACTTTTCTGTCGATCCTGCGCGATCTTTAATCGGTTACGAATTTGGGCTATCTTTTCTGTAGTCTCTTGGATGATCTCGGGTCCAGTAATCTGACTATCTCCTACTTCGGCCCAACAAAGTGGTGATCGACACTTTCGCCCATAGAGTGCCTCGAATGGGGCGGTCTTAATACTTGAGTGATGGCTGTTGTTATAGGAAAACTCGACTAATGGCAGGTGTCTGTCCCAACTTTTGCCAAAGTCGATAACACATGCCCTTAGCATGTCTTCCAAAGTCTGAATCGTCCTTTCACTCTGACCATCCGTTTGCGAGTGATAGGTTGTGCTCATATCTTGACGTGTACCCAGTGCTTCTTGCAACGATTGCCAAAATGTTGATGTGAATCGGCTGTCCCTGTCTGATATAATTAATATTGGCACTCCATTCCTTGAGATGACTACTTTAAGATAGATTCGTGTTAGCTTATCCATCTTATCAGTCTCCTTGATTGGCAGGAAGTGTGCGATTTTGGTAAGTCGATCCACAATCACCCAAATGGTGTCATAACCTCCAGAAGTCTTTGGCAACTTGGTGATGAAATCCATGGTGATGTTCTCCCACTTCCACTGGGTATTTCTGGTTGAACTAGCAATCCTAATGGTTTCTGGTGCTCAGCCTTAACCTTCAAACATATTAAGCACTTGCTGACATAGGTAGCAATGTCAGCCTTCATGTTTGGCCACCAGTACATTCCCTTCAAGTCGTGGTACATCTTATCTGACCCTGGATGAATAGCATATCTTGTTTTATGCCCTTCATCCATGACCAGCTTCCTTACTCCTCCGAATTTTGGTAGCCAAATTCTGCCCATGAAGTACCGACGTCCATCTGGCTTGATTTTAAACTGCTTATCCATTCCTCTCAAGGCTTCGTCCAGTAGATTACCCTCCTTGACTGCTCCTTCTTGTGCCTCGCGGACTTGAGAGTTTAGGTTTGACTGTATAGTCATGACCAAAGCTCGGACTCTCAATGGTTTAACCCGTTCCTTTCGGCTCAGGGCAACAGCTACAACATTCGCCTTCCCCGGATGATAACGAATCTCGCAGTCATAATCGCTAAGCAGCTCAACCCAACGACATTGCCTCATATTTAACTCTTTCTGATTCAGAATATGCTGAAGGCTTTTATGGTGTGTGAACACCGTGCACTTAGTTCCGTATAGGTAGTGCCTCCATATTTTGAGAGCAAACACCACTGCTCCAAGCTCCAAGTCATGAGTCGTATAGTTAACCTCGTGGGTTTTGAGTTGCCGTGATGCGTAAGCAATGACTTTATCCCTTTGCATGAGCACACAACCTAATCCATTGTGTGAGGCATCACAGTAGACCATAAAATTTTTTGTCCCTTCGGGAAAGGACAGAATTGGTGCACTACACAATCTTTGTTTTAACTGCTGAAACGCCTTTTCCTGCTCTTCACCCCAGATATATTTTACATCCTTCCGAGTCAACCCTGTTGAGGAACCTGCTATCTTTGAGAAGTTTTCAATAAATCGCTTATAATAACCGGCAAGTCCTAGAAATTGGCGGATTTCCGTGGGAGTTCTAGGAGTCGCCCAGTTCTTTATGGCCTCGATTTTTGATGGATCAACTTTGATTCCCTGGCTGTTGATCACATGTCCAAGGAATTTAACTTCTCGCAACCAAAATTCACATTTTGAAAATTTGGCGTATAACTGCTCCTTCTCTAACAACTCCAAGATCAGCTTGAGATGTTGTTCGTGCTCCTCCTTATTTCTGGAATAGATGAGGATATCGTCTATGAACACTATTACAAATTTGTCCAGATACGGTTTACACACTCGATTCATGAGGTCCATGAATACGGCTGGTGCGTTGGTCAAACCGAATGGCATCACCTGGAATTCGTAATGTCCATAACGAGTTCTGAATGCTGTCTTGGGAATGTATTCTTCTCGAACCTTTACTTGATGATAACCGGATCGCAGATCAATCTTAGAGTAGAAGCTAGATCCCTGTAGTTGGTCAAATAGGTCGTCAATTCTGGGAAGGGGGTAGCGGTTCTTTACCGTTAACTTATTTAGCTCTCGGTAGTCTATGCACATTCTGAAGGATCCGTCTTTCTTTTTCACAAATAAGACCAGAGCTCCCCAAGGTGAGGAACTTGGTCGAATGAATCCTTTATCCATCAACTCTTGTAATTGATTGGATAGCTCTTGCATTTCAGAAGGGGCGAGTCTATATGGGGCTCTTGCGACCGGTGCAGCTCCCGGCACCAAATCGATTTGAAACTCTACTTGCCTAGTTGGCGGAAGTCCAGGCAAATCTTCCGGGAAGACCTTCAGATAGTCACAAACCACTGGAATATCCTCGAGTCGCTTCTCCTCCGACTCTTTTTCTACAATTTGCACCAGTACTGCATGACAACCTTTCCTAAGGCACTTTAATGTTCTTAGGCCGGATATGACATTCAACTGTCGGTTCTTTCTTTCTCCTTGGACTGTTAGGAACTTCTTCTTGTGGAGTGGTATCTGTACCACTTTCTTACCACACAAAATCTCGGCATGATTGTGTGACAACCAATCCATACCAACTACTACATCAAAACTTCCGAGTTCTATAGGCATCAAGTCTATCTTAAAGGGATGATCTGCCAGCTTCAGTGTGCATTCCTTAATAATACTACTTGCCTCTATTATTTTGCCGTCAGCCAGTTCTATAGTATAAGAGTTGTCTAAGGGAAAAGGAGTGGCATTCAATTGCTTACTAAACATATCAGTTATAAAGCTCCTATCAGCCCCAGTATCAAAGAGTACGTAAGCGTAAATGTCATTTAAAAGAAACGTACCTGATACCACATGGGGATTCTGACGAGCGTCACTTGCTCCTACTACAAAAGCTCTCCCCTGAGCTCCTCCACCATTTCTCAACTTCGGGCACTCACTCCTGAAGTGCCCGGCAGCTCCACATTCATAGCAGCCTCTCTGATTGCCGTCATTGTTACCCGGGGTTCGAAATTTACAATCCTTGGCCAAATGACCAATACGTTTGCATTTTCCACAAGGGGTTATGCAGGGACCCTTGTTGTGATGATAGGTGCATTGGGTGCAGAAAGGCTTTGTACCTGTGTAGCCCTTCCTTGACTCAACTCCTGCTACATAAGCGTTGATGGTCTCGGGCTTCTTGGGTTGCGAGCCCGTATTCTTCCCAGACTTGTCCTCCCATTTCCTCTTGTTTTCTCCGGCCTTGGCTTCGATTCTCTGGGACACTTGATCCATAAGGTTATTGGCCATTCTGATGGCGTCCTGAATGGTGGTTGGGTTGGAGGCAGTGACATTGCCTTGGATTTGAGGAGCGAGTCCCCAAATGTAACGCTCAATTTTCTTATATTCAGGGGTCACCATCTGAGGGCACAGAATGCTTAGTTCGTGGAATCGGTTGGTGTACCCAGCTACATCCGTTCCTTTCATAGCCAGATTCCAAAACTCTGACTCCATCTTCTGTAGTTCATTCCTTGGGCAATACTCATCGGTCATCATCTGCATTAACTCGGTCCAGGCGAGTTGGTAAGCTGCATCAATCCCCACAGACTGGGTTTACGAGTTCCACCATGTCAAGGCGCTGTCTTGCAGAGCGTGGGTGGCGAATTTCACCTTGTCTCCTTCAATGCATCCGCTAACACGGAAGACAGACTCCAACTTTTCGAACCATCATACTAATCCGACGGCTCCTTCAGTTCCATTGAAGTATCGGGGCTTGCAACTCAAAAACCCCTTAATTCCACAACCCTTTGGGTGGGTTTCAGTTCCTCCCGTTGTGCGGCTAGCACCACCATATCCATTAGCTGAACTGTTTCGGCTGGTCTCATAAGTGGCTATAGCGGCGGCCACTCTTTGTGCGACTTTTTCTTCAAATTCTGCAGCGTTCATAGCTCTTCTTGGCGGCATTATCTTAAAGTTTAAAGAAAATAGCATAGTGTAAAAAGTTGAATCTTAAAGATTTAAATTTTCTTAAGGCACAACACTATAATCATCAAACATAATTTCATAAATAACATGCAATATTCATTAATCATGCATAACTTTCTTACAATGGGCGGGTTATTACCCGAAAATTTTTGTCCTACACTATTACATAATATTTTTCCTAACATTAAAAGGATAAATAAAGGGTACTAAGTGTGGGAGTGATCAGGGGTCTCTCCCTTCTCCAACGCGTTGAGGCGCTGAGCTAGCTCCTCGTTCCGAGCCTCTTTTTCGGCTAGTCGCTGCCGAAGCTCATCTAGGCCATCCTGTTGGATGGTGAGGGCATGCTGGTTAACCCAGTATAAATTGGGATTCTGAATCTCCTCCCGCTCCACACGAGCAGTCAATTCTCCAATATCCTGGTTAAGTAACCGGATTTGGAGGTCATGTCGGGAAGACCTTGCTACTAGCAGGGGTACGGTCTGGTCAGCCGTCTCCTAGGTGAGCGGTGGGATCGGTGCGGAGGATGGTCCTCCGACCTCGAACTGGGATTGGATTCCTTCCTCTTGTCTCCACTCACGGAGATTCTCAGGCATCCAGCCCCATCTTCGGGCGTCTACCCGTCGGTGCTGTGGTAGGGGATTTGGTTGGGGAGTCGAGATGCGAATAGACTCCCGTCTCGGTGTGATCACCCTCTTTCGAGGTGTATACAACATCTTAGGGCCGTTTGGGTAAGGGCGGTACGGCTTGAATGATGGCACCGCTGGGTGGTATGGAGTGCGGGCGGGGATCACCGGGGATGGTGGATCTACTCTGGCGTTGTCCTCTTCCATCGGTTCTTCTTCATCTGATTCTTCCATTGCTTCCTCGTCCTCCAAGGGGTCTTCCTCCTCGGTCGGGTCCTCCTCAGAAAATACTTCCGGATAGTATGGGCTGGTAGGGGTATACTCCTCTTCTGAGTAGGACAAGATGATTATCTCTTGGTGGGACATGTTTTCTGCTATCAAGGTCCATGCATAGTCTTTTAGTTAGTTATAAAATATTTTCAAAATCAGTGAAACTTAAGTGCAGTTATAGTCTAGGGTACTAATGCAACCTAGTTCACTATAACTATGGCTCTGATACCAATCTGTCACACCCCGTTACCCCGGTTGGCGACGTCGCGGAAGCATAACCATAATCATAACGAACGACCACTATATGGACATTTTTAAAATACATCGTTAAAACTTTAGAATATAGCAATGTTTTACATAGTCTAGTATGAAGAAAAGAAGTTCGCATAATACAGAGATTTAATTACATAATTAAAATATCCAAAATAATGCAGCTAAATCTCTGTTAATTTTGAATATGCATGCGACTCCATGGATGCGGAAGCTTGAAAGTAAATACGTCCGAAGGCACACTTGCCTTAATTTCCTGAAAATACACGCTAAAATACGTCAACAAAAAATTGTTGGTGAGCTCATAGGTTTACACGTAAATCTGACTTGTATGGACAACAACAGTAAAGTTTGAATTTATAAAATCATAAATTCCACGTTATGTATTACATATAAACCATCATGCAACCGAAACTTAATTAAAATGAGTTTGCCCTGTGCAGTATTCCCATACGTAATACCGTGTGTTGAATATATATGCACTCGCTATTAGCCGACCCGAACTAACCCGAATGGGGGACATGACTCCCGATAGATCTATCCACAATATATTCGCGCTTGCAAATAAATGCAATTAACGGTTCATGATATAAGGGCTGATGGAACCACATGTGTAATACATAATAGAAATGAAGATGTTTTCGTGTCCATATGAAAACATAGCATGTATTTCAACCCCAAAACATAACAGTGTGAAAATAGGGGCTATGAGGACTCACCGAGCTTGCGATGGTAAAAACGAGCATAAAATGCTTTTTAGCGTAAGTGGATGGATGATGCACCGAGCGAGATTAATCGAGTCCTAAATGATAATAGGAACTTAATATCTCTAATATATGATAATATATATATTTATAGATTTTTATGTCTTAAATCACCCAACATTACAAGTTCATAAATAAAACTCGCTTAAAACGTCAAGTTTATATATATATATATAATTTTCCACCTTTTTCGGAGGTTTTTCGGCCTACTTTGAGGCTGTTTTTGACCAAGCTCCAAAACGTTTTAGGATTTGGTTTTCTAGGAAATTAAACTACTATATACAAAGGATTTTTAAAATCAAGAACGGCCATTTTTCGAGATGTTTAGGTTGGTGAAAAAGCTCGTTGAAAACCCTATGTTGGCCATTTTTGAGCTGTCAACCTTTCGGTTTCCCAAATAATTTCTGGAGGTCTTAAACTCCAAAATAAATTATGAAAACTTACAGATCTATAGTTAAAACATAGATCTAACGTTTGAGACAAGAATCAACTAATTTCGTTAAGTTATGAATTAGTTACGATTTTCAAAGTCGATGTAAATTTTCTGCCGAAAATCCGCAGTTTATAAACTTGAAATAACTTATGATTCTTGTTGTTTATTCAAAGACTACTTGTATAAAAGTTATAAAAGTTATAAAACACATATATATCACTTGTTTTCATAATATTAACATTTTTATGATGTGTTCATATATTCATAAACACATTTAAAGAAACAACTTAAAAATAAAAACTAGAAACTTATAAACTTGAGTTTTTATGAAACTTCTTGTTGTTGGTGATTATATATATTATGCAACACTTATATAACCATAAATATAAGATGAAATAAGTTAGTATTTACTTACTTTGAAGTATTTAGAGTATGATTTTGAGTAGAAGTTGAAATCCTTGCAAGATATGCACCAAGAACACTTGAATTTCTTGAAGAACACTTGAAAGCAAATGGTTGTGGTGTGTGTGAGTGTTTGGCCGGATCCAAGAGGAGAGAAAAGAGGATTTTTGGTGTGAAAAATAATGAAGAGGAGGCTCTCTATTTATAGAAAAATTTTGGTCTTTCAAATGATGAAAGACATGGAAGGTAGGAGGTTGTGTGCATTTTTAAACAAAATGATTGTTTTTAAAGTAATATTAAAAAATAGAAGTCAACCTCTAAAGAGCACATGCCCTATAGGACGGCCCCTTATGTATTTCATATGTATTTATAATTTTTTTTTGTATAAATGTATTTAGAAATGTATTCTTGTATTTCCCTTTTCTTGTAATTTCATAAATACTTATGGATGCATTGTTTTAATGAATTGTTTTAGTCTTGCATAATTAATGTTAAGTAATTGTATTAGTGTTTGATTAGTGTCACTAATCATAATTTAATTATGTACTTAGTTGAATTAATCCCCCATATCGTAAATTGATCGGATTAATTGATTTCCCGATTCATCGCACCGATGAATTTGATTCTAATTGAGTTCAATTTTCTAATGAACCTTGTTAGTCACTTGATTAATTTCTAATGACCACTGATTAGACTATAATTGGCTATTAAATACAGATTAGGTCATTGTTGCTAACCTGGTTTAGTGTCGGATGTTACAACTTGTATTAAACTTATAAAACACATATATATTACTTGTTTTCATAATATTAAGACTTTTATGATGTGTTTATATATTCATAAACACATTTAAAGAAACAACTTAAAAACAAAAACTAGAAATTTATAAACTTGAGTTTTTATGAAACTTGTTGTTGTTGGTGATTATATATATTATGCAAGACTTATATAAACATAAATGTATGATGAAATAAGTTAGTATTTACTTACTTTGAAGTGTTAGGTGTTTGATTTTGAGAAGAAGTTGAAACTCTTGCAAGATTTGGACCAAGAACACTTGAATGAAAGTGTTTGTAATGTGTGTGTGTGTGTGGATCCGGTTTTGGAGAGGAGAGAAAGAGATATTTTGGTGTGATTAAAATGAATGAAAGGTTTCTCTATTTATAGAAGAAATTTGGTCTTTCAAATGATGAAAAGCATGGGATGAAAAGGAAGAGTGCACTTTTAAATAAAATGATGGTGTTTAAAGTGAGTATGATTTTGGTAATAAAATATTAAAGTCAACTACTAAAAAGCACCCCTATAGGGCCGGCCATCACATGTATTTCACATGTATTTTCTTTTTTTTTTTGTATAAAAGTATTTAGAAATGTATTCTTGTATTTCCCTTTATTTGTAATTTCAAAAATAATTTTGGATGCATTAGTTTAATGAATTGTTTTAGTCTTGCATAATTAATGTTAAGTACTTGTATTAGTGTATGATTAGTGTCACTAATCTTAATTTAATTATGTAGTTAGTTGCATTAATCCATCATATCGTAAATCGATCGGATTAATTGATTTGCCGATTCATCGCACCGGTGAATTTGATTCTAATTGAGTTGAATTTCTTCATGAACCTTGTTAATCACTTTGATTAATCTCTAATGACCACCAATTAGGTTATAATTGGCCATTAAATACTAATTAGGTCGTAGTTGCTAACTTGGTTTAATGTCGGATGTTACAGTCTCCCCTTGTTAAGGGAATTTCGTCCCGAAATTTTAACTTGTTTCCTCAGGGGTATTGTTATATAAAAGTAGATGAGAGTATCTTTGCTTAAACTGGCCTTTGCATGCCTAAGTGAATTGTGGTCCATGTCTAGAATTCCATCTGACCTTGAGGATGGGTATACAACTGTGCTTCAATCCTTTGACCTTACGGTCCATGATTTCAACCGGCTCTTTGATGAAGCGAAGTTTATCAGTTAGTTGGATCTCTTCCAAGGGGGTAACAAGTGTCTCCTCTAACAAACACTTCTTCTTACTCGATACATGGAAGGTATTGTGCATGCTGCTAAGCTTCGGTGGTAACTCTAAACGATAAGATACGAGTCCAATTCCCTTTATGACTTTGCATTGCCAATGTATCGAGGGTTTAATTATCCTTGTTTCCCAAATCGTATCACGCCCTTCCATGGCGAGACTTTCATCAGTACTCGTTCTCCTAAGTAGAACTCAAGGGATTTTCTATTTTCATCTGCATAACTTTCTTACAATCGCAGGCAACTTTTAGTCAGTTCCGTATCTGTACTATCCTTTCGGTAGTTTCGTGAGTGATCTTAACGCCAGTGATTTGGCCATTTCCCACTTCTTTCCAATAAATCGGTGATCGACACTTTTGCCCGTAGAGGGCCTCAAACGGAGCAGCTTTAATACTTGAGTGATAGCTATTGTAGTACGATGATTCCACTAAGGCAATTGAGTATCCATTACATAGGCTCTTAATGTGTGTTCTAGGGTTTCGATCGTTCTATTATTCTGACCATCGGTCTGAGGGTGATATGTGGTACTCATGTCCAAGTTTGTATCCAAAGATTGCATTAATAATTGCCAAAAATCTAGATGTAAATCTTGTATTCGTATCCGAAATGATATAAATAGGCACTCCGTGTCCGGAGACGACTTCCTTGAGGTATGTTTGGACTAGCTTATTCATCCTGTTGTTCTCCTTGATTGCGCTGATTTTGTTAGGTGGTCGACTACTACCCAAATGGTTTCTGATGTTTTATCTTAACTTTGGAGCATGCTAGGAATTTTCTGACAGATGTGGCAATGACAGCCTTCATGTTAGGCCACCCGTATAGCTCCTTGAGGTCAGGAAACATTTTATCGGATCCAGGGTGAACGACATATCTTGATTTGTGTCCTTCATCCATACCCAGCTTTCTTATTCCACCAAACAGAGTAATCATATTTTATTCATGAAATATCGATTTTTATTAGCCCTTATCCCAAACTATTTATCCAATCCGTGCAGGGCTTCATTTTTCATATTTTCCTCCTTAACAACTTCTACTTGTGCATCATGAACTAAGGAAAGAAGGTTTGGTTGAATGGTTATAACTAGGGTTTGTACTCTTAATGGCTTAGCTCGTTCCCTTCGGCTTTGAGCATATGCAACCACATTAGCTTTCCCCGAGTTATAACGAATTTCACAGTTGCAATTACTTATTAGCTCCATCCATGGCACTACTTCATATCCGCCTCTTTTTGGTTTTAGATGTGTTGGAGGCTCTTATGGTCTGCAGTACACTTCTTACCGTATAACTAATGTCTTCAAGTCTTAAAGATAAAGACTACTGCTCCAAGATCTGGATCATGCGTTGTGTAAATCACCTAGTGAACCTTAAGTTTTCATAAAGTATAAGCTATGACCCTATCTTTCTATATCAACCCATTGTGTGAAGCGTCATAGTAATCTACAAATTTCTTGCTTCTCTCGGATAAAATAAGCGCGCTGCACAGATTGTGCTTTAATAACTGATATGATGTCTCCTGATCCTCGCCCCAATCATACTTAATATCTTTTCGGGTCAGTTTTGTCAGAGCTTCGGTGATCTTTGAGAAATTTTTGATAATTGCCTATAACAAGTGGTAAGTCTTAAGGACTTTCGTATCTCTATGGGGTTCTAAGAGTTGACCAATTCCTGATAGCCTCGATCTTTGCGGGGTCAACTTGGATCCTTTTACTATTGATCACGTGACCGAGAAATCTTACCTATCTTAACCAAAAGTCAGACTTAAAAAGTTTGGCATATAGTTGTTCTTTCTTCAACAACTCTAGAATCAGTCTTAAATGTTTGCTCGTGCTCCTCCTTAAGATGTCATTCACGAGGACAATCACGAATTTGACTAACTAAGGTTTGCACACCCGATTTATGAGGTCCATGAATGCTGTTATGGCATTGGTTAATCCAAATGGCATTACTAGGAATTTATGATGATCGTAACAGGATCTGAAGGCTGTCTTCAGAATATCTTCCTTGCGGACTCTAATTTGATGATAATCAGACCTCAGGTTGATCTTCGAATAGAAGCTTGATCCTAGGAGTTTGTCAAACAAGTCATCGATCCTTGGAAGTGGGTATCGGTTCTTTTAGCTTATTTAGCTCTCGGTAATTGATGCACATTCTGAGGGTTCCATCCTTCTTCTTTTTGAACAAAACTGGAGCTTCTCCAAAGCGAGGAATTCGGTTTGATAAACCTTTTATTTAAGAGCTCTTTCAGTTAGTTGGACGATTCTTACACTATTGACGGGGTTAATCGGCATGGTGCTCGAGCCACTGGTACCTCACCTAATACTAGGCCGATTTTTAAATTTGACTTGCCTCGATGTTGGGAGTTCTGGTAAGTGTTCTAGAGAAACTTTGGGGTAACCATAAATAATAAGAATATTTTCGAGCCGCTTTTCCTTTGGCTCCCTCTCCGTCAACACTTCAGGGCCCTAATGCTAGGGATGATGCTTACTTTGGTATTTCTTGTTTTTCCTTGGACAGTAATGACCTTCTTATTGGCTAAAGGTACATGAACCGTCTTCTTGTTGCACACTATTTCCGCACGATTTTTCTATAGTCATTCCATGCCTATGACCACATCAAAACTTCCCAGTTTGATGGGCATCAAGTCTGTTTCAAAGAGTTGGCCTACTAATTCTAAGGAGCATCCTCGACTTATATTTTTTATCTTAAGCGTCTTACTATCATCAACCTCAATAGCATAAGTGGCACTTAATGGTGTAAGAATGGAATTTATCTGCTTAGTGAACTTAATGGATATAAAGCTCCTATCAGCACCAGTATCAAATAGTAGAAATGCATAAGTGGTATCTAATGGGGTAAGAGGATAAGTCTATGGGTTTGAAATTTCTTAGGCAGATAGTCATAGCTTTATCTCCTCATACACAGAGTTGTAGTTAAGACTTAATTCTTCATTGAAGTTTTTGAGACCTAATCTTTGTACATGATATGTTCGGGATTTTTCCGATAAATTTTCAAGCCTTACATACCTAAACATATATCCGATAGTAAAACCTTGAGAAATACTATAAAATGGTAGAAAGGTACTAAGTATGAGATGCCTCCGGGGTTTCCTCATACTCTAGAGCGTTAAGTTGTTGGGTTAGTTCTGCACTCGAGCTTTAGGCGCTGTCACAATTCATCGATTCCATCTTGTTGAATCGCCTAGGTATTCTGGTTGGCCCAAGGTTTATTGGTGGTTTGTATTTCCTCCTGCTTAATCCTGGCAAAGATCTCACCAAGCTCTTGGTGGATTTTGCCGAAATTGGGGGTCGTGTCTTGCGGCCCTTGCCACCAACAGAGGCATCGTTTGTTACGTAGGTTCCTGGGTAAGTGTCGGTACTTGAGAAGAAGATGGTGTTCCTAACTGGCTTGGGATCTCTTCCTCGTTTCTCCACTCTTGGAGAGTGTGAGGCATCCATTCCCACTGTCTTACGTTTGCCTGTTGCTACAGCGGCGGGCTTGGCCGATGTGCAGGTACCGAGATAGAGTCCCGTTATGCCAGTCATACCCTTTTCCTAGGGGTGAACTTCCTCAATGGTCCATTGGTATGGCTTCTGAATAGGGTGTAGGATGGAACATGTGGTGGTGATGGTGGAGCAACAGTTGCCCTCCTTGTGTTTTGACGGGTACTTTACATTGTCATTGATTGGGTCTGGGTGGGTTTCTGATCCAAAGTACACCTCAGTGTCACCTTGGGTTCCTTGTTCCATTGGTGAGAATTCATCCTCAGAGTCAAAGAGGATAATAACCGTATTGTTTGACATGTTACTGTCATCAGGGTCCATATATATGTTCACAGTTCTTGGAGGAAGTTTAGTTTTGTAACAGTTATAGTCTAGGGTAGTAATGCAACCTAGTTCACTATAATTATGGCTCTAATACCAATCTGTCACACCCCGTTACCCCGGTTGGCAATGAAGCGTGACGTCGCGGAAGCGTAACCATAATCATAACGAACGACCACTATGGACGTTTTTCAAAAATACATTGATTTAACTTCAAATATAAATATTGTTTTACATAACCAAAATACAGCGTAAGTAGTTCTTAAATTACCAAGATTTAAAGTTCACAATTTAGTTTATCAGGAAAGATGCAAATAAATCTCCGAGTTTGAAAATGATGCGACTCCAAAATGAACGGAAGCCTTGGAATGCTTCCTATAATGCGCATGCCTTAATTACCTGAAAATACATGCTAAAATACGTCAACAAATTGTTGGTGAGCTCATAGGTTTACGTCAAAAGACCAGTTGTATGGACATTATCAGATGAGTTGAATTTATAAAGCATAAATTCCGTGTATGTAATACATAAACCGTCATGCAACCGAAGCTTAAGTAAAATGAGTTTGCCCTGTGCAGTATTCCCATACGTAATACCGTGTGTTAAATATATATGCACTCGCTGTTAGCCGACCCGAACTAACCCGAAAGGGGGATATGACTCCCGATAGATCTATCCACAATATATTCACGCTTACAAATAAATGCAATTAACGGTTCATGATATAAGGGCGGATGGAACCACATGTGTAATACATAATAGAAATGAAGTTGTTTTCGTGTCCATATAAAAATAGTGCATGTATTTCAACCCCAAAACATAACATTGTGAAAATAGGGGCTATGAGGACTCACCGAACTTGTGATGGCAAAAACGAGCGAAAAGTGCAATTTTTCGTAAGTTGATGGATGGTGCACCGAGAGAGATTAATCAAGCCCTAAATGATTATAGGGACTTAATATCTCTTATATATGATAATATATATATTTATAGATTTTCATATCTTAAATCACCCAACATTACAAGTTTATAATTAAAACTCACATAAAACGTCAACTTTATATATATATATATATATATATATATATATATATATATATATATATATATATATATATATATATATATATATATATATATATATATATATATATATATATATATATATATATATATATAATTTTTCAGCTTTTTCGGAGGTTTATCGGCCTACTTTGAGGCTGTTTTTGACGAAGCTCCAAAATGTTTAGGCTTTGGTTTTCTAGGACATTAAACTACTACATACAAAGGATTTTAGAATCAAGAACGGCCGTTTTTCGAGATGTTTAGGTTGGTGAAAAAGCTTGTTGAAAACCCTATGTTGGCCATTTTTGAGCTGTCAAACTTTCGGTTTCCCAAATAATTTCTGAAGGTCTTAAACTCCAAAATATGAAAACTTCCAGATCTATAGTTAAGACATAGATCTAACTTTTGAGACAAGAATCAACTCATTTCGTTAAGTTATGAATTAGTTATGATTTTTCAAAGTCGATAT
The DNA here is from genome assembly GCA_020465985.1 of Centrapalus pauciflorus. NCBI lineage: Eukaryota > Viridiplantae > Streptophyta > Magnoliopsida > Asterales > Asteraceae > Centrapalus > Centrapalus pauciflorus. Next base: position 150,385 of record JAANYP010009405.1, on the reverse strand, counting down.
AAATTTTCGGTCGAAAATTCGCAGTTTATAAACTTGAAATAACTTATGATTGTTGTTGTTTATTTCAAAGACTACTTGTATACAAGTTATAAAACACATATATATTACTTGTTTTCATAATATTAACACTTTTATGATGTGTTTATATATTCATAAACACATTTAAAGAAACAACTTAAAAACAAAAACTAGAAATTTATAAACTTGAGTTTTTATGAAACTTGTTGTTGTTGGTGATTATATATATTATGCAAGACGTATATAAACATAAATCTATGATGAAATAAGTTAGTATTTACTTACTTCGAAGTGTTAGGAGTTTGATTTTGAGAAGAAGTTGAAACTCTTGCAAGGTTTGGACCAAGAACACTTGAATGAAAGTGTTTGTAATGTGTGTGTGTGGATCCAGTTTTGGAGAGGAGAGAAAGAGATATTTTGGTTTGATTAAAATGAATGAAAGGCTTCTCTATTTATAGAAGAACTTTGGTCTTTTAAATGATGAAAAGCATGGGATGAAAAGGAAGAGTGCACTTTTAAACAAAATGATGGTGTTTAAAGTGAGTATGATTTTTGTAATAAAATATTAAAGTCAACCACTAAAAAGCACCCCTATAGGGCCGGCCATCACATGTATTTCACATGTATTTTCTTTTTTTTTTTTTTTTGTATAAAAGTATTTAGAAATGTTTCTTGTATTTCCCTTTATTTGTAATTTCAAAATTAATTTTGGATGCATTAGTTTAATGAATTGTTTTAGTCTTGCATAATTAATGTTAAGTACTTGTATTAGTGTATGATTAGTGTCACTAATCTTAATTTAATTATGTACTTAGTTGCATTAATCCATCATATCGTAAATCGATCGGATTAATTGATTTGCCGATTCATCGCACCGATGAATTTGATTCTAATTGAGTTGAATTTCTTCATGAACCTTGTTAATCACTTTGATTAATTTCTAATGACCACTGATTAGGTTATAATTGGCCATTAAATACTAATTAGGTCGTACTTGCTAACCTGGTTTCTGAAACACTTTCTTTGGAGATCGCTAATTCTCTCTCAACCTGAATATTTTATCATTACAATGACCTATAATAGCTTCAAATTGAAGGTTCTACTACAAACAGTTACAAAAAATAATTAATTACCTCTAGTTTTAACCAGGTAACAAAAGTTTTACTGTGCTCATCCTCAAGGAATGCTTTTCGCTTACCCGGGTTTTGTGTTTCCAAAATTTGTTTATGTAGCCTGAAACAAGGGGTTAATTTGTTGTCAATTTATATGTTTGATGCAAGATTTTAAGTAATTAACGAAATAGACATGTTTTAGTAATACTTACTCGATATACGGTTCAATTTAATCTGTATTGTGTATTACGTACAAATGTGCTATCCGAAGTACTTCTGCAGAAACTTCACTTGACTTGCAGGACGACAGTGGCTTTCCGTCTTCATTTATTTCATCACTTTCATGTGTATCTCCTGGGATACTGATAGTTTTCATGGACTTTTTATATTCGCCAAAAAACTCTATTGTTTCCTCTGCAATAGTCTCCTCAGCAATGCATCCCTCTAGTTTATTTCTGTTTCGCACATGTCCTTTAATAACCTTCATACATCATTCGTAGGGATACATCCAACGAAAGCATACCGGACCACATAATTTTACCTCCCTAGTTAAGTGCACAGTCAAATGGACCATAATATCAAATAATGAGGGAGGAAAGAACTTTTCGAGTAGGCAGAGTGTGACAAAAGTTCTTCTTGCATCTTATCTAGACAATTTCTTTGCTGCATATCGATTTAAAGAAAAAGCAAACCTGATGATAGCATACCGTGTGGGTTCGTGCATGATTGACCGTATTGCAATGGGCAAAAACTCTTTCATAAGCATGTATTAGTCATGTGATTTAATCCCGATTAGCTTCCTATCTTTTAGGTTGACTAAAGATGAGAAATTTGAACAATAGCCTTACGGTACCATGATGTTGTGTAACGTTTCACAAAAGATGTCTTTTTCTTCATTCGTTAAAGTGTAACCTGCTGCAGGTAGTACTAATTTGTCTCCGTCTTTCCTAGCAAACAACTCTGGTTTATTTATCCCCAACTCTGCCAGATCCAATCGAGCATTCTCTCCATCTTGCGTCTTGCGTGGAACATTTAGTAAAGTTCCGACTATACTCTCACCAACATTATTTTCAATATGCATGAAATCAATGCAATCCTGAATTCAAGAACTAAGGTTTCGAGTGAAAGTTGAAGTGCGATTTAGGGCTCTATATTTGAAACTGTGATTCTGGTAGTTTGAATAGTTTTTTCCGCGGTTGAATTTAATCAAGTAATTTTATAAACATAGGTTATATATAATCAATTCAACTGCATTCCATTCCATTAATAATAAAACTTAGGTTAGAATTAATCAAGTAATTTTGTACACTTAGGTTACATATAATCAATTCAATTCCATTCCATTCCATTAATAATAAAATTTAGGTTAAAATTAATCAAGTAATTTTATAAACATAGGTTATATATAATCAACCCATTTCCATTCCATTCCATGAATAATAAAACTTAGGTTATACATAATCAATTCAATTCCATTCCATTCCATGAATAATAAAATTTAGGTTAAAATTAATCAAGTAATTTTATAAACTTAGGTTGTATATAATCAATTCAATTCCATTACATTCCATGAAAAATAAAACTTAGGTTAAAATTAATGAAGTAATTTTATAAACTTAGGTGACACATAATCAATTCAATTCCATTCCATTCCATGAATAATAAAACTTAGGTTAAAATTAATCAAGTAATTTTATAAACTTAGGTTATATATAATCAATTTCATTCTATTACATTCCATGAATAATAAAATTTAGGTTAAAAGTAATCAATTAATTTTATAAACTTAGGTTATATATAATCATTTCAATTCCATTCCATTACATGTATAATAAAACTTAGGTTAAAATTAATCAAGTAATTTTATAAACTTAGGTTATATATAATCAAATCAATTCCATTCCATTCCATGAATAATAAAACTTAGGTTAAAATTAATCAAGTAATTTTACAAACTTAGGTTATATTTAATCAATTCAATTCCATTCCATTTCATGAATAATAAAACTTAGGTTGAAATTAACCAAGTAATTTTATAAACTTAGGTTATATATAATCAATTCAATTCCATTCCATTAAATGAATAATAAAACTTAGGTTCAAATGAATCAAGTAATTTTATAAACTTATGTTATATATAATCAATTCAATTTCATTCCATTCCATGAATAATAAAACTTAGGTCAAAATTAATCAAGTAATTTTATAAACTTAGGTTATATATAATCAATTCAATTCCATTCCATTCCATGAATAATAAAACATAGATTAAAACTAATCACGTAATTTTGTAAACTTAGGTTATATATAATCAATTCAATTCCATTCCATTCCAAGAATAATAAAACTTAGGTTAAAATTAATCAAGTAATTTTATAAACTTAGGTTATATATAATCAATTCAATTCCATTCCATTCCATGGATAATAACTTAGGTTGAAAATAATCAAGTAATTTTATAAACTTAGTTTATATATAATCAACTCAATTACATTCCTTTCCCTGAATGATAAAACTTAGGTTCAAATTAATCAAGTAATTTTATAAACTTAGGTTATATATAATCAATTCAATTCCATGAATATAAAACTTAGTTTGATATTTATCAAGTTTTATATACTTAGGTTGTATATAATCAATTCAATTCCATTCCATTCCATAAATAATAAAATGTTGGGAAATATTCTAAGTAGTTCAAACTGTTAGTTAGACTTCTCAGATTGTTAGTAGAATTTCTATGTAAGTACAAAGTTCATGCTGTTAGTTGAAGAAGTTCGAGCTGCTAGTATAAAAGTTCATGCTGCCAGAGTAATTTACTCAAGCTGCTCTGCTCAAGCTGCTAAGTGATTCAAGATGCTCAACAGTTTCATAAACAGAAAGTGCTGATATTCAGGACAAAATATTTACACGAAGATTCTAGCATATCTACTATCAGAGAAGTCAGAGTCCTTCAAGGATACAAATCAGAAAGCATTATAAATACATAGAATAGGTTTTTCTATTGTATCAAGTTTCTGCACATTAAAGTTTGTAATTGCTTTTTGTTTAAGTTTTCATAAGCCTCTAAGGTTGTAAAACCCTAAGAACAATTTGTGTTCTTCGTCTAATCAAACAGATTAGAGGTGATTGTAATCATTCAGTTTAGTAATACAAGCAGTTTTTGTTTATTCCTTATGTTTATCTGTTATGGATTCTGAAAGCTTTTATCAAAATAATTAAGTGTTATTCCGCAAACTTCTTAATTAGACTTTGATTTAATATAAGATTATTGGTTTACACTCTGATCAATTCAAATCAGTTAATCTTAGGTAGTTAAGTTTAGATCCTGACAAGTGGTATCAGAGCCACAGGTCGTTCTTTGTTTTTCAAAGTCGAAAGCTTTCTTTTAATCTTTTGCAATGGAATTTGATAATAGCAGTAGTGGATCTGGGCAAGGACTCAAAGTGCCTATGCTCAAGCCCACTGAGTTTGAGATGTGGAAACTCAGGATTCAACAGCATATTCAATTCATTGATTATGCCATATGGGAAGCTGTTGAATTTCCTCCTGTAGTTGATCCTGAACTTGATGATGAGGGCAAACCTGTCAAAACTCCTCCAAAAACTGAAATTGAAAGAAAGGCTAGAATGAATGAAGTAAAAGCTCTTACACTTCTACAAATAGCCATTCCTAGTGCTTCTCAACATCAGTTCAAAAAGTTTTATACTGCTCATTCTCTTTGGATTGCTTTAGAGAAAAGATTTGCTGGTAATGCCAGTACCAAGAGAAACCAAAAGGATCTTTTGAAACAGCAGTATGATAACTTTTCTTGTGGCAATAATGAAAACCTTACTCAAATCTTTGACAGGTTCAACAAACTGATAAGTGAATTGGAAAGTGCAAAAGTCAACCTGGATCAAGATGAGGTCAACAGAAAGTTTCTTAGATCTCTAGGAGAAGAATGGACAGTTTATGCTGCTCAATGGAGAACAAAAGACACTCTTAATGAAATAGAACTGGATGATCTATACAACAGTCTGAGAGTGTTTGAGACTGAGATTGACACTAAAAAGAAATCTCTTTCTTATAATCACAATACTGCTCTTCTGTCTTCTGAAAAATCTAATTGCAGTGATTCCTTTTCAGGTGGTGATGGTAACTCTACTGAAGCTCACTATGAGGCTTTTGTTGCTAATGATGGACTGTTTGCTCTAAATGCTGAAGATCTAGAACAGATTCATCCAGATGATCTAGAAGAGATGGATCTGAAATGGCAACATGCAATGCTGACCATGAGAGCCAAAAGGTTTCTGAAAAGAACTGGCAGAACCACCTTTCCAGCCAGAGCAGAAGGCAAACCAACTTTTGATAAGTCAAAAGTTGAGTGTTTTAAATGTCACAAACTTGGTCACTTTGCTAGAGAATGCAGATCTCAAGGTCAACAGTCATCAAGGCCTCAGCAGACTAATCAGGCTTCATCATCACAAGCACTTGTCTCTCAAGAAGACAATGTGTTTGACTGGAGTGATCAGACAGAGGAAGAGTTTCAAAATCAAGCTCTAATGCCAGAAACATAAAATGTCTCCTCCACTGAATTACCATCTGAGGTAAATTCTAAACTTTTCTCTCAAACATGCAAAAATATGGTTAAAAAGTACAGAGATCATAATGAGAGCATGTGTAAAACTCTTGCTAAGATGGAAGAAAGGAGATATGAATACATGCAGGCCATAGAAGATCTTGAAAAACAGATCAATGACTATAAGGATAATGAGATTCAAATAGGACATGATAGAACATATCATGAGTGGGAGAAAAAGGAGCTAAATAAGAAAATAGATTCCCTAAATAAAAAAGTAGAAGAGACTGAACAAAAGGTGTTAGATGCTAATAAGAAACTAGAATCTGTCAATATAGATCTAGGCAACTTCAAATTGGCAAATCAAAAGCTGGAACACCTAATGGAAGTCCAATTTAAAGACAGGGTAAAATCTCAGCTTAATCCCAAAGAAGGTATAGGCTACAGAGCTACTCCACCCCCATACAACAACAAATACATTCATCCAATGAGTGAGGTTGCTGATAGGCTTGTTAATGAACCATTACCACTTAGATCCTATCCTTGATAACAGTCCTGAATCTAAAGAAGATCAGATTCGAAATAGAGACTGTGAGTGCACAGCAGTTGAGAAAGAACACAAAACAATGACTGCACCTATAGAAATCCAAGTCCCCAATAAGAAAGGAAAGGAGAAGATGAGTGCATGCAATGCTGCTCCACAGGTTTCTGTACCTTCTAACTGTAATACTGCATCTTCTTCAAAGAATAATAAAAAGGGTAAAAATGTTCCAGTCTGCACAAGCCAAAAGCATGGTGTCCAAAAGTTTCCCAAACAACAACAGGTAAGGGGAAATCAGAGGAACAAGAACCAGAAATTGTCCAATAAAATTGGTTCTCCAATTTAAACAGTCAAAAAATGCTTTCATTGTGGCAGAAAGAATCACTTGGCCAGAGATTGTTTTTATAAACCATCTGTTGCAAAACAGACTGTGATTCATCAAAAGACAAACTCTCAAAATTCAAAAAATTCAAAGGCCAAACCTCCTACTGCATCAGTTCCAAAGAAAACAATTGATCACAGGTTCTCAAAAGTTAATAAGAAACAGTCCACACACCAAAAACAAGTTTTAGCTAAACCAAAATTAAATTTTCAACAAATATGGTGTGTTAAAGGTAAAAACTCAGGTGAACCTGTTGATACAAATGTTGAAACTGCCAAGTCTAAAGTTGAGACTGCTAGTGCAAATTCTGAAGCTGTTAGCTCTACAGACTCAATTCAGACTGGTAGGCTCAAAGTTGGGACTGATAATGGATCATCTGAGATTGTTATTGAAAGGGATGGACAAAATACCTGGATACCTCATGTGATAACTAAGTACTCTCCACAAAATCCAGCAATGGATCTTACTAAGTATAAGAAATCAAAGACAGTATTTAGTTATGTTAATGCACAAGGACAACCCAAAACCAACTTGGTTTGGGTTTACTCCACTACTAACTAAGCTTTTATTTGTGCAGGGCAACCACAGGTCACCTCATAAAACAAGATGGCATTTGGACAGTGGATGCTCTAGGCACATGACAGGCAATTCTGAGTGCTTGTCAAATTTCAAAGGCTTTGAAGGAGGATTTGTTGCATTTGGAGGCAACTCCAAAGGAGGTAAGGTTACAGGTAAAGGTACTGTTAATGCAGGCAACATGACTTTCAATGATGTTTTGTATGTTGAACAGCTTAAGTATAATTTATTGAGTGTGTCTCAAATCTGTGACAAACAAAATATTGTTTTGTTTACAGATTCTGAGTGCATTGTCCTTTCAAAAGATTTTAAAATTCCTGAAAATCTTGTTTTACTAAGAACACCAAGAAAGGACAATGTATATTGTTTGGACACAGAACTTTTATCCAAATCAAGTACTTTAAGCTGTTTGATATCCAAAGCATCATCCAATGAGTCTGCTCTTTGGCACAGAAGGATGTGTCACATGAACTTCAAATCCATGAATGTTTTAGTCAAAAAGAATCTGGTAAGAGGTTTACCACAAAAGGAGTTCATATGTGATGATCATTGTGTAGCATGTCTTAAAGGTAAGCAACCCAAAACTTCTCATAAGGCCAAAGAAGTAAATTCGATCTCATTTGCTCTTCATCTAATTTATATGGATCTATTTGGTCAAACATCTGTTTTGAGTTTGAATAAAAGGGCTTACTGTTTAGTCATTGTTGATGATTTCACTAGATTCACTTGGGTTTACTTTCTTAGGGTCTAAAGATGAAACTGCTGAGCTAGTTAAGTCATTTATTCATAAGATAGAAAACCAATCCAACTCAAAAGTCAATGTGATAAGATCAGACAATGGAACTGAGTTTAAAAATTATATTCTAAACAGTTTTTGTGAGTCAAAAGGTATTGCTAGGCAATATAGTGCACCAAGAACACCACAGCAAAATGGTGTAGCTGAAAGAAAGAACAGAACATTAATTGAGGCTGCTAGAACCATGCTAGCTGATTCAAAACTGCCACTGACCTTTTGGGCAGAAGCAGTCAACACAGCCTGTTATGTTCTAAATAGGGTTCAGATTGTTCAATCACAAGGAAAAACTCCTTATGAGTTATTCCATAATAGAATACCCTTAATAGCCTTTTTCAAGTCTTTTGGCTGTCCATGTACCATTCTTCACACTAAGACTCACTTAGGGAAGTTTGAAAGTAAGGCTGAAGAAGGTTTCTTTGTAGGATACTCAAAACAAAGCAAAGCCTATAGAGTATATAACAGTGTGTCTAAAACCATTGAAGAAAGTGCCAATGTTGAATTTAATGAAAATACTGCAAATGTCAAAGGCACTGGTCCTGATTGGTTGTTTGATTTAGATTCACTAACAAATTCTCTGAGCTTTGTTGAGTATACTGCAGAAGCTGATGCACACAGATTGAAGCTGTCAATGCAAATTCTCATGCTGGTAGCACAAATGATCAAGCTGTTGGCACAAAGTTTCAAACTGCTGCAGATTCAACTAATTGGGATGAGTATACAATTATACCCCTTTTGTCTTGTGACCCTCCAGGGGTTCTGAATGCTCAACATGATTCAAATTCAGACACTGAAGTGCAACTCCCAAGTCCTGAGAGAACAGCTCCAACACAAAGGGAAACAGTCCCAGACTCAAGTCAAGCTGTTCCAGAAGTTGAACCATCAACTGGTCCTGATGGAGATGATACAAATCTTGGATCTTCTTTTCAGACAGATAGAGAGCCTACACTCAGGGTTCATAAGTATCATCCTCTCAATCAAATAATGGGTGATCCACGTACACCTGTGCAAAAAGGACAATGGTTCAGAATGAGACTCCTGCTGCTGAACCAGGAGTTCCTGAATTTAGTCTAGCTGCATTTGAACATGCATGTTTCATGTCTCAGCTAGAACCTAAAAAGGCATCAGAAGCTTTGAAAGATTCATCCTGGATTGAGGCAATGCCAGAAGAGCTTCTACAATTCAAGATTCAGAATGTATGGACACTTGTTGATCTCCCTAAAGGAAAGAGAGCCATTGGTACAAGATGGGTGTTCAGAAACAAGAAGGATGAGAGAGGGATAGTCATCAAGAACAAAGCAAGACTAGTAGCACAAGTGTACACTCAAGAGGAAGGCATAGATTATGATGATGTATTTGCTCCAGTGGGAAGAATTGAAGCCATCAGACTGTTTTTAGCTTATGCAAGCGTCAAAGGTTTTAAAGTGTATCAAATGGATGTGAAGTCTGCTTTTCTATATGGCACAATTGAAGAGGAGGTCTATGTGTGTCAGCCTGCTGGTTTTGAGGAGTACAAGTATCCAGACAGAGTCTACAAGCTAGACAAGGCTCTCTATGGACTCCATCAAGCTCCTAGAGCATGGTATGATACTCTGTCATCATACCTTCTACAGAATGGGTTCAAGAGAGGCACTCTGGACAAAACACTATTCACAAAGTCCATCAAATCTGAGATTCTGCTTGTACAAATATATGTTGATGATATCATTTTTGGATCAACCAATGACAGTCTGTGCAAAGAGTTTGAGGCTTTAATGCACAAAAAGTTTCAAATGAGTTCAATGGGGGAACTCACCTTCTTTCTAGGATTGCAGGTCAAGCAGAAGCCCACAGGTTTCTTCATAAGTCAATCAAAGTATGTTAAAGACATACTGGAAAAGTTTGGGTATCAAGATACCAAAGTTGCAAGTACTCCTATGGATCCACACAAGCAGCTCCATATAGACAAAGATGGAATAGATGTGGACATTCATCTATACAGATCTCTTATAGGATCTCTTATGTATCTAGCATCTTCTAGACCTGATATTATGTTTGCTGTTTGTGTGTTTGCTAGGTTTCAATGCTCTCCGAAGGACTCCCATTTGGTTGCTGTTAAGAGAATCTTTAGATATCTCAAAGGCCAACCACATTTAGGCCTCTGGCATCCTAAAGACTCTCCTCTTGAATTAACAACCTATTTAGACAGTGATTATGGAGGATGAAACATTGACAGAAAATCCACAACTGGTGGATGTCAATACTTGGGAACAAGATTGGTCTCTTGGCAATGCAAAAAGCAAACAACTGTCTCCACTTCATCTACTGAAGCAGAATATGTAGCAGCTGCAAGTTGCTGCTCCCAAGTGATGTGGATTCAAAATCAAGTGAGAGACTATGGTATGAATTTCCTATCCACTCCCATTTATATTGACAATTCAAGTGCAATTAGCATTGTACAAAATCCAGTGAAATTTCCCCAAACCAAGCATATAAAATTAGATTTCATTTTATAAAGGACTACAATAAGAAGAAATTAATCCAAGTTACCAAAATTCATACTGATGATCAGTTAGCTGATCTATTTACAAAACCATTTGATGTAGGAAGATTCACCTTCCTAGTATCAAATATTGGTATGGTTAATATGGATTAATTTGTTTTTCTTTCTACATATGCTTGATTAAGGGGGAGTCACTGTTTCATTAGCAGTCGCCTAATTTTCAACAAACAGCTTGAGTATTTTCTCAAGCTGCTAGTTCATTTTCTCGGACTGTTAGTTGTTTCACTTGATCTGTCAAAGTGTGCAGGGTAATATGGTCATTTCCATAAGTGTGTGCGCGGGTTTAGATATTTTTCAAAACCTTTAAAGGTTCCAGTTTCGTTCAATTGTAACTACCAGTTGCAAAATATCTTCCACAACCCTTCGTTGATTCTCTGAACAATTCCCATGCACGTCACTGAAACCCTAAATTCTTCGTTCATCAATGGAGTTCGTCAAAGAACACAAATGTTTACCCTACTCTCTCAAACACGCTGATCTTGAACCATTCCATGACATGATGGACTTCCTTCGAAGTTCCCATATCCATCATGCCCTTCACATCAATCCCACTATCTACATATCTCACATAGAACAGTTCTGGAAATACGCCTCAGTTAAAACTGTTAATGGAGTCACATCTTTGACTTCCAAAATTGATGGCCACAATGTGTCTATCTCTGAGGAGATCATACGCCAACATCTGCATCTTCAAGATGCCTCAGGTATATCAGACCTCTCTCTGACTGCTTTACATAATGGTCTTCATGCTATTGGATATAGGGGCCCTGCTGATTCTTATACTTTCTTTAAAACAAATTTAACCCCTAAATGGAAGTACCTTGTACATATCATTCAGCAATGCATAAGTCCAAAAAGAACTGGTTGGTCAGAATTTTCATCAAACATAGCCACTGCCTTAGTGTGTTTATCAACCGGCCAACAGTTCAATTTTTCAAGTATGATTTTTCAGGGTATGCTAAGGCATCATGCCCTAAAACATGGGAAATTTTTTATGTATCCTAGATTTTTGGCTGAAATCATTGCAAGAACTTGCAGTAATTTCAATGTACATAAAACGATTCATGTTTCCCATAGGCACTCTTTACCTTCAATAAAACGTCTTCTAAAACGAAGTGCCAATGTTTTGACTGTTGATGTCCCATTGCCTTCTGCAATGTTGGACATCATTCCAAGAAACAGAGGAGAGGGTCCTGAGCAGGCTCAGCCAAACATTACTGCTTCACCCCCAGGACCCCAACCCACTCCTCATGATACTCAAATGCCTTCTGTTCCTATTGTTAAGTCCACATCCCCAATCATACTATACAAAAGGAAAAGAGGTCCAGGAGCTCCTTCCTCCTCAGCCCTCATACAAGAGCCATATAACCCTGTGCAGGAGGACACTTCTGCACAGAATATCCAAAGGGCACCCATTGAGGACACTCCCAACCTCAATCAGGAGGTGGACATCTCAACAGAGATTGTCCATATGGGTTCTGTGGCTGACACTACTGTTGCTTCTGCACAAGAGGCACGGGACAGTGCCAACATCAATAAGACCACACCCATGGCAACAGAAGGTGTGCAAGCATCATCTGGAAGTCCCCAGTACCAAGAACAGAGGGGCCTAGAGGTTTCTACTTCTGGTATTCATGCCAGTGATAGATCACAAGCACCACATTCATTTGCTGATCTTGAGGCTAGTCTGCAACTCATGTTATTGACGGATCCTAAGCTGCAACCTGTTGTAGCAATGTTGGAATACCATCAGTCTGTCATTGCTGCACAGGGGGCACAAATAATTGCACTCAGACAAGCAGAAGCAGCTCAGAACCAAAGAATGGATTATCTCCATAAAGGGTTTACCCTCTGTGGGAATAAGATCATTAAATTAGAGCAGATGATTCGAACCCAATTGGCAAAGGTTGTAGGTCCTCCGGACCAAACCAATGCTTCCAAAAAGGGGGAGAATCAGGAGATCCCTCAATCAGTCCAAGCAGCTTCAACAGTCCAAGACTCTAGGCTAGCAGTCCCAACAGCTTCTCAAGCTGTTAGCCTAGAAACTCAAGCTGCTTCTACAAGAGCAACTGGAGTTGTTATAAGAGAAGGAATTCAGGCTCCCATCAGTTCAGTCCAAGCTACATCTTCTGCTACAAAAGATAAGGGCAAGGGTATTCTTATTGAGTCTCCAAAGCACAAATTTTCAACTAGAGAAGCCCAGATTGCCTTTGATGCTGAGATTGCCAGAAAGATAGCAGAAGAACAAGATCAGGCTTTAGACCAGCAAACCCATGCCCCAATGCAAGATGATGAAACCTTAGGTGATTACCTAAGAGGGTTTGTGGTCAAGCAAGGTGAAAGGAAGAGGAAGATGCCAACAGGGCATTCAAAGGCTGAGCATAAAAGATTTTTAATTAATTTTGCCTTTCCAGCTGGCATCCCAAAGAAGATGGCTCAGTCCATGAGCACAGAAAGGCTGCAAGACATCCATGACAAGGAAATGGAAAAATGTAAAGTAGCCAAAGTCTCCCAAGAAGTCCAAAGATCGCTAGATTCAGCTCAAGCTGGTATAAGTAATGTTCAAGCTGCTGCCAGTGATCCTGCTCCTTCTGTTCAAGCTGCTGCTCCTATTTCTCAATCAGATACAATTTCACAAGCAAAGCTTGATCAGGTTAAAAGGGTGTTGTTTGAGCATCAACTGCAAAAAGTAATGGAGATTGAAAAGTCCCTTGACCAGCATGATTTCTCAAAACCTCTTATTACTTACTGGTATGCTAAGGCAATGGACAACATTGACTTAAGATATCATTTTGTAGTAAGAAGAGAAACTGGTGCTGAGGAAGAATATAAAAGTATGATGCATATGGTCCAAGGGATGACCAGAGATGAGCTCACAAGAATGGATCATGTTGGGACTGCAACTCAAGTTAGATCTTCCCTCCCACAAGTAAAGCAAGCGATTAAAGATCTGCAGAGCATTTTTTATCCTGAGTCAATAAGGAAGGATATAGAAGATGCCAAGGAGATGAAGATTGCACAAGGTGATCTGTTTGTCAAATCAAAGACTTACAGAATCAGGTTTGCAAATGGATCCGGTATGTTCTTCAAAATATTACGTGTGTACATTGAGAACTTATATCTACTCTATTTATTCTATTCTATTTGTTTCCTTGCAAAACTACAATTTATCTTCAAGAGATATCTCTTCCTTGATTGTAGCACCTTCTGATATTATCAATAAGCAAATTGATCATTTGACTCTAGGAGCTTGAGTTTCATGAACTAGCAGTTTGAGTTTCTTGAACTAACATCTTCCGAATTCTAAGCACCCAACAAGTATGCTAACAACATGAAAAACTCAACTAGCAGCTTGACATTTATACTAAATGATATTTTTCAACAACATATGTATTCATCCAAAATATTCATATGTACATTGATCTTCAGTTTAATCAAATACTGATGCATGCATACATATAAATTTAAAACAAATACATAATAATCGTTATCATTTTCTTTAGATGTTCAGCTGTAAACTGTGGAACATAAAAAGGGCAAGCATCATTGCTAAGGGTACTGTCTACTTGACAGATGAAAAAGTGATGCTTCATAACACACCACTCCCAGATGATTGCTACAAAGTGTTCGTTGACCAATCGATAATGGATGCAGCTTCTATTCCGGAAGAAGGAGACAATGGTTTCAAAACAGCTAAAGACGCAGTGGGTGGTTTTTATGCATGTCCCAAGGACAAAGTGATTATTGATGAGGGTCACGAGGTATTTTATCTGCATACATACATATATATATATATATATATATATATATATATATATATATATATATATATATATATATATATATATATATACACACACATATATATAGTTCTTCATTTTCATTTAGTGTTTCATAGATATACACCTTGTTTCTTATTATAGGTAACACCACCAAATTTTGGACAAAAGGCAGTAGCTGGTGCTGCACCAGAAGTAAAATGAAAGCGCAACAAACAACAACCAATTTGTGTGACTACTCATGATTTGCAATTACAAAAGCAAGAGAAGACCAAAGTTGTCACACCCCGTTACCCCGGTTGGCAACAAAGCGTTACGTCACGGAAGCATAGTCATAATCAAGTGAACGACCACTATATGGACGTTTTCAAAAATACATTGATATAACTTCAAAATATAGAAATGTTTTACATTTCCCGAAAATGATAAAGAGTAGTTTGCATATTACAGAGATTTAAATACATAAATAAATTGACAAAATAATGCAAATAAATCTCCGAGTTTTTTTGAAAATGATGCGACTCTAAAATGAACGGAAGCCTTGGAATGCTTCCGATGCTTGTGCACATGCATTAATTACCTGAAAATACATGCTAAAATACGTCAACAAAATTGTTGGTGAGTTCATAGGTTTACAATTAAATATGACTTCTATGGACATCAAGAATTTATAAAATCATAAATTCCATGTTAAATATTACATAAAACCATCATGCTACCGAAACTTAATTATGAGTTTGCCCTGTGTAGTATTTCCCAATGTAATACCGTAATGTTAAATATATATGCACCCCTTAGCATTTGGAGCGACCAACCTAGGTGGGGGACATTAATCCCGATAGATCTATCCATGATATATTCGCGCTTACATAAAAACGTAACTAACGGTTCTTGATCTGAGGGCTAATGGAACCACATGTGTAATACATAATAGAAATGAAATAGTTTCTGTGTCCATATGAAAACGTAGCATGTATTTCTACCCAAAACATAACAGTGTGAAAATAGAGGCGATGGGGAAATTTGCGTGGTTGATGGGTGATGAAACCGGATTTGTTTAACCGAGTCCTAAATGATTTGAGGGACTTTAATAACTCTCATATATGATAATATATATGTATAAAGGTTTTTATGTTTTAAATCACCCAACTTTACAAGTTTATAAATAAAACCCACTTAAAATATCAAGTTTATACATATATATAATTTTCCAGCTTTTTGAAGGTTTTTCGGCCTACTTTGAGGCTGTTTTCAACCAAGCTCTAAAACGATTTAGACTTTGGTTTTCAAAGACATAAAACTACTATATACAAAGAATTTTTAAAGTTAATAACGGCCATTTTTCGAGGTGCTTAGGTTGGGGAAAAAGCTCGTTAAAAACCCTATGTTGGCCATTTTTGAGCTGTCAAACTTTCTGGTTCCCAAATAATATTTGAGGTTCTAAACTCCATATTAAATTTTGAAAACCTCCATATTATTAGTTAAGACATAGATCTAACTTTTGAGACAAGAATCAACTCATTTCATTAAGTTGTTAATTAGTTATGATTTTTCAAAGTCGACGTAATATTTCTACCGAAAATCCGAATTTCATAACCTTGAAACAACTTGTGATTCTTGTTGTTTATTCAAAAACTACATGTATAAAAGGTTATAAAACACATTTATATAACTTGTTTTCATAATATTTATACTTACATAATGTGTTTATATATTTATAAACACATTTGAAGAAAACAAACTTAAAACAAAACTAGTGCTTTATAAACTTGAGTTTTATGAAACTTGTTATTGTTGTTGATTATATATATTATGCAAGACTTATATAAAAATAAACATAAGTAATAATAAGTTAGTATTAAGTTACTTTGATGAAGTATAAGAATGCAAATGAGTAGAATACTTGATCTTGAACTTTGTTGCAAAGTTTGGCTTTCTATGAGAGGTGGTGGCCAGATTTTTAAGAGAGAAAGAGAGGAGTTTTTGCTAAATGAAAGAGTGGAAATGAAGAGTGAAATGGGGTCTTATTTATAGAGGAGAAAAAGGTGTGAAATGATTAAAAGAATGGAGGTTGAGTAAGAAGTCTTGCAAAGCATGGAGAAAGATGAAGACATTTGATGTTGATTCTGCATGGGTGTAGTATTAAAAAATTTAGGTCAACCCCTACATTTGTACTAAGGTGGCCGGCCTATAGAGGGGTATTTTTCATGTATTTTACTTTTTTTTGTATAAAAGTATTTAGAATGTATTCTTGTATTACCCTTTTTTTGTAATTTCTTAAATACTTTTGAATGCATTTGTTTAATGAATTGTTTTAGTCTTGCATAATTAATGTTAAGTAAGTGTATTAGTGCATGATTAGTGACGAATCATAATTTAATTATGTACTTAGTTGAATTAATCCATCATATCGCAAATCGATCGGATTAATTAATTAGCCGATTCATCGCACCGAAGAAATTGTTTCTATATTGAATTGAATTCCCTTATTAACTTTGTAAATCACTTTGAATAATTGCTAATGACCACTGATTAGGTTATAATTTGCTAATAAATACTGATTAGGTCATAGTTGTTTACCTAGTTTAGTGTCGGATGTTACAGTCTCCCCCTGTTAAGGGAATTTCGTCCCGAAATTAGCTCGTGTTCTCCACTTCTTGAGTATTTGAGAACAGATGAGGGTATTTTTCCCGAAACTGATCTTCGCGTTCCCATGTAAACTCAGGACCTCGCTTAGAGTTCCATCTGGCTTTTATTATCGGGATTCAGATATGCTTTAGTTTCTTGACTTCTCGGTCCATTATTTCTACGGGTTGTTCAATGAAGTTCAACTTATCATCTAGGTCCAGTTCGTCCATAGGTATGACGAGTGTTTCATCAGACAGTCACTTCGTAAGGTTGGACACGTGGAAGGTATTATGTACATTACTTAGCTCTGGGGGCAGATCGAGTCGGTAGGCTACCGGGCCAATTCTTTTGGAAACCTTGAATGGTCCGATATAACGAGGATTCAGTTTTCATCGTTTCCCAAAACGGATTACACCTTTCCAAGGCGAGACTTTCAGCATTACTTGATCTCCCTCCTGGAATTCCAAATCCTTCCGTCTAACATCTGCATAGCTATTCTGCCGATCCCGCGCGATCTTTAATCGGTTCCGAATCTGTACTATCTTTTCGGTAGTCTCGTGGTTGATTTCAGGACCGGTGATTTGGATATCCCCTATCTGAGCCCAACAAATCAGCGATTGGCACTTTCGCCCATAAAGTGCCTCGAACGGAGCGGCTTTAATGCTCGAGTGATAGCTATTGTTGTAGGAGAACTCGACTAACGGCAGATGTCTATCCCAACTTTTGCCAAAGTCAATCACACACGCCCTTAGCATATCCTCTAACGTCTGTATGGTCTTTTCACTTTGACCGTCGGTCTGCGGATGGTAAGTTGTGCTCATATCTAAGCATGTACCCAAAGCCTCTTTTAATGATTGCCAAAACCTCGATGTGATACAACTGTCCCTATCTGATATAATCGATACAGGAACTCCGTGCCTTGAGACGACTTCTTTAAGATAGATTCGTGTTAACTTCTCCATCTTATCAGTCTCCTTGATTGGCAAGAAGTGTGCAGTTTTTGTGAGTCGGTCCACAATCACCCAAATGGGGTCATAACCACCAGAAGTCTTTGGCAACTTTGTGATGAAGTCCATGGTTATTTTCTACCACTTCCACTGGGGTATTTCCGGTTGAACCAACAATCCTGATGGCTTCTGGTGCTCAGCCTTAACCTTCAAACACGTTAAGCACTTGCTGACATACGTGGCAATGTCAGCCTTCATGTTTGGCCACCAGTACATTTCCTTCAGGTCGTGATACATCGTATCTGACCCTGGGTGAATTCCATATCTTGTTTTATGCCCTTCATCCATGACCAGCTTCCGCAACCCTCTAAATTTTGGTAGCCAAATTCTGTTCATGAAGTACCGACATCCATCAGTCTTGATTTCAAACTGTTTATCCATACCTCTCAAGGCTTCATCTAGCAGATTTTCGTCCTTGACTGCTTCTTTCTGTGCCTCGTGGATTCGAGAGTTCAGGTTTGACTGTATAGTCATGACCAAAGCTCGGACTCTCAAGGGTTTAACCTGTTCCTTCCGGCTCAAAGCATCAGCTACAACGTTTGCCTTGCCAGGATGATAACGGATATCGCTGTCATAATTGCTAAGTGGCTCAACCCAGCGTTGTTGCCTCGTGCTTAACTCCTTCTAATTCAGAATATGTTGAAGTTTCTTGTGGTCTGTAAACACCATGCACTTTGTACCGT
Source organism: Centrapalus pauciflorus (assembly GCA_020465985.1). NCBI lineage: Eukaryota > Viridiplantae > Streptophyta > Magnoliopsida > Asterales > Asteraceae > Centrapalus > Centrapalus pauciflorus. Next base: position 131,766 of record JAANYP010009405.1, on the reverse strand, counting down.
AAAGGTAGTGCCTCCATATCTTGAGAGCAAATACCACAGCTCCAAGCTCCAGGTCGTGAGTCGTGTAGTTTACCTCATGAACCATAAGTTGCCGCGATGCATAAGCGATAACCTTGTCTCTTTGCATTAACACACAACCCAATCCATTGTGTGAGGCATCACAGTAAACCACAAAACCTTATGTTCCTTCCGGTAAGGACAAAATTGGTGCACTACACAACCTTTACTTTAACAGTAGGAATGTTGTTTCCAGATCTTCACCCCAATTATACTTCACGTCTTTTCGAGTTAAGTCCGTTAAGGAACCAGCTATCTTCAGGAAGTTTTCAATGAAGCGCCTATAATAACCGGCAAGACCTAAGAATTGACGGATTTCAGTGGGAGTTCTCGGAGTTGCCCAGTTCTTAATGGCCTTGATTTTTGATGGGTCTACTTGAATTCCTTGGCTATTGATCACATGCCCTAGGAATTTGACATCTCGTAGCCAAAATTCACACTTAGAGAATTTGACGTACAACTGTTCTTTCTCTAGAAGCTCCAAATCAACTTCAGATGCTGTTCATGCTCCTACTTGCTTCTGGAATAGATAAGGATGTCGTCTATGAAGACAATAACAAATTTGTCTAGATAGGGTATGCATACACGATTTCAAGAGATCCAATGAATACTGCTTGTGCATTGGTCAAACCAAATGGCATCACCTGAAACTCGTAATGACCATAACGAGTTCTGAAAGCTGTTTTTTTAATATCCTCCTCCGGCACTTTAACTTGAGGATATCCAGACCGCAAATCAATCTTATAGTAGTAATTGGATCCTTGCAGCTGTTCGAACAGGTCGTCGATTCTGGGGAGAGGGTATCGGTTTTTGATCGTTAACTTGTTCAGCTCTCGGTAATCGATGCACATCCTAAAGGATCTGTCCTACTTCTTTACAAATAAGATCGGAGCTCCCCAAGGTGAGGAACTTGGTCGGATGAATCTTTTATCCAACAGTTCTTGCAGCTGTGTAACAGCCGGAATTAAACCAAGTTAGCAACTACGATCTAATCAGTATTTAATAGCCAATTATAACCTAATCAATGGTCATTAGAAATTAATCAAAGTGATTAACAATGTTCGTTAGAAAATTGAACTCAATTAGAATCAAATTCATCGGTGCGATGAATCGGGAAATCAATTAATCCGATCAATTTACGATATGAGGGATTAATTAAACTATGTACATAATTAAATTATGATTAGTGACTCTAATCATACACTAATACAATTACTTAACATTAATTATGTAAGACTAAAACAACTCATTAATAAAATGCATCCAAAAGTATTTATGAAATTACAAGAAAAGGGAAATACAAGAATACATTTCTAAAAACTTTTATACAAAAAAAAATGTAAATACATGTAAAATACATGTATTGGCCGGCCCTGTCGGGGTGCTTTATAGAGGTTGACTTTAATATCTTATTACAAAAGTCTTAATTACTTTTAACACCATCATTTTGTTTAAAAGTGCACACTACATTTTCAGCCCATGCTTTTCATCATTTGAAAGACCAAAGTCTTTGCCTATAAATAAGACCACTTTTTTCACTTCTTTTCCACACTTCAAATATCAAAAATCCTCTCCTTTCTTCTCTCTAAAATCCGGCCACCATCACCATTCAAAGCCAAAAAGTTTCAACTTTGCATTCTTTCAATATTTCAGGAGTTTTTGGTGCAAGTCTTGCAAGGATTTCAACTTCTACTCAAAATCATACTCCAAATACTTCAAAGTAAGTAAATACTAGCTTATTTCATCTTATACTTATGTTTACATAAGTCTTGCATGATATATATAATCACCAACATCAACAAGTTTCATAAAAACTCAAGTTTATAAATTTCTAGTTTTGTTTTTAAGTTGTTTTCTTCAAATGTGCTTATAAAAATATAAACACATCATATAGGTGTAAATACTATGAAACAAGTGATATATATGTGTTTTATAACTTTTATACAAGTAGTCTTTGAATAAACAACAAGAATCACTAGTTATTTCAAGTTTATAAACTGCGGATTTTCGGCAGAAAATTTATATTGACTTTGAATAACTAATTCATAACTTAACGAAATGAGTTGATTCTTGTCTAAAAAGTTAGATCTATGTCTTAAGTATAGATCTGGAAGTTTTCATAATTTATTTTGGAGTTTAAGACCTCCAGAAATTATTTGGGAAACCGAAAGTTTGACAGCTCACAAATGGCCAACATAGGGTTTTCAACAAGCTTTTTCCCCAACCTAAACATCTCGAAAAATGTCCGTTCTTGACTTTAAAAATTCTTTGTATATAGTAGTTTAATGTCCTAGAAAACCAAAGCCTAAAACGTTTTGGGACTTGGTCAAAAACAGCCTCAAAGTAGGCCGAAAAACCTTCGAAAAAGCTGAAAAATTATATATATATATATATATATATATATATATATATATATATATATATATATATATATATATAAACTTGACGTTTTAAGTGGGTTTTAATTATAAACTTGTAATGTTGGGTAAATTAAGACATAAAAATATATAAATATATATATTATCATATATTAAAGATATTAAGTCCCTATTATCATTTAGGGCTCGATTAAACTCACCCGGTGCATCATCCATCAACAAAAGCATTTTACGCTCGTTTTTCTCATCGCACTCACGGTGAGTCCTCATAGCCCCTATTTTCACACTGTTATGTTTTGGGGTTGAAATACATGCTACGTTTTCATATGGACACGAAAACAACTTCATTTCTATTATGTATTACACATGTGGTTCCATCAGCCCTTATATCATGAACCGTTAATTGCATTTATTTGTAAGCGCGAATATATTGTGGATAGATCTATCGGGAGTCATGTCCCCCATTCGGGTTAGTTTGGGCCGGCTAAGCATATATATTTAACACACGGTATTACATATGGGAATACTGCACAGGGCAAACTTATTTTAAATTAAGCTTCGGTTGCATGATGGTTTATATGTAATACATACATGGAATTTATGATTTTATAAATTCAAACTTAACTGTTGTTGTCCATACAAGTAAGTTAGATTTACGTGTAAACCTATGAGCTCAAAGGGGTGTACTCATCTTAGGAGTTAGACAGGATGATGATCGTGTTGTTTGACATGTTTCTGCTATCAATGTCCATTTATAGTCTTTTAGTTATTTACAAAATAGTTTTCAAAAACTAGTAAAACTTAAGTGTATCTATAGTCTAGGGTACTAATGCAACCTAGTTCACTATAACTATGGCTCTGACACCAATCTGTCACACCTCGTTACCCCGGTTGGCAACAAAGCGTGACGTCACGGAAGCATAGTCATAATCAAGTGAACGACCATTATATGGAAGTTTTCAAAAATACATTGATATAACTTCAAATATAGAAAGGTTTTACATAGCCAGAAAATAATAAAGAGTAGTTCGCATGTTACAGATTTTTAAATACATAATTAAATTGGCAAAATAATGCAAATAAATATCTAAGGTTTTTGAAAATGATGCGACTCCAAAATGAACGGAAGCCTTGGAATGCTTTCGAAGCTTGTGCACATGCCTTAATTACCTGAAATACATGCTAAAATACGTCAACAAAATTGTTGGTGAGTTCATAGGTTTACACTTAAATATGACTTGTATGGACATCAACAGTTGAGTTTAAATTTATAAAATCATAAATTCCATGGTATGTATTACATAAAACTATCATGCAACCGAAACTTAATTATGAGTTTACCTTGTGCAGTTTTTCCCAATGTAATACCGTAATGTTATATATATATATATATATATATATATATATATATATGCAACCCTTAGCAGTTGGAGCGACCAACATAGGTGGGGGACATTAATCCCGATATATCTATCCATAATATATTCGTGCTTACATAAAAATGTAACTAACGGTTCATGATCTGAGGGCTGATGGAACCACATGTCTAATACATAATAGAAATGAAGTAGTTTATGTGTCCATATGAAAACGTAACATGTATTTCTACCCCAAAACATAACAGTGTGAAAATAGGGGCTATGAAGATCACCGTGAGTGCGATGGCAAGTACGAGGGTAAAATGGAAATTTGCGTGGTTGACGGGTGACGAAACCGGATGTGTTTAACCAAGTCCTAAATGATATGAGGGACTTTAATAACTCCCATATATGATAATATGTATGTATAAAGGTTTTTATGTTTTAAATCACCAACCTTAAAAGTTATAAATAAAACCCACTTAAAATGTCAAGTTTATATATATATATATATATATATATATATATATATATATATATATATATATATATAATTTTCCACCTTTTTGAAGGGTTTTCGGCCTACTTTGAGGCTGTTTTCGACCAAGCTCCAGAATGATTTAGTCTTTGGTTTTCATAGACATAAAACAACTAAATACAAAGAATTTCTAAAGTTAAGAACGGCCATTTTTCGAGGTGTTTAGGTTGGGGAAAAAGCTCGTTAAAACCCCTATGTTGGCCATTTTTGAGCTGTCAAACTTTCTGGTTCCCAAATAATATTTGAGGGTTCTAAACTCCATATTAAATTATGAAAACCTCCATATTTTTTGTTAAGACATAGATCTAACTTTTGAGGCAATATTCAACTCATTTCATTAAGTTGTGAATTAGTTATGATTTATCAAAGTCGACGTAATATTTCTGCCAAATATCTGAATTTCATAACCTTGAAACAACTTGTGATTCTTGTTGTTTATTCAAAAACTACATGTATAAAAGGTTATAAAACACATTTATATAACTTGTTTTCATAATATTTATACTTACATAATGTGTTTATATATTTATAAACACATTTGAAGAAAACAAACAAAAAACAAAACTAGTGATTTATAAACTTGAATTTTTATGAAACTTATTGTTGTTGGTGATTATATATATTATGCAACACTTATATAAACATAAAAAAAGTAATAATAAGTTAGTATTTTTTTTACTTTGATTAAGTATAAGATTGCAAATGAGTAGAATACTTGATCTTGAACTTTGTTGCACAACACTTTCTTGAAAAACTTGAAGATTAAAAATTTGCAAAGTTTGGATTTCTATGAGAGGTGGTGACCGGATTTTTAAGAGAGAAAGAGAGGAGAAAAAGGTGTGAAATGATTAAAAGAATGGAGGTTGAGTAAGAAGTCTTGCAAAGCATGGAGAAAGATGAAGACATTTGATGTTGATTGTGCATGGGTGTGGTATTAAACAATTGAGGTCAACCGCTACATTTGTACTAAAGTGGCCGACTATAGAGGGGTATTTTTTCATGTATTTGACTTTTTTTGTATAAAAGTATTTAGAATGTATTCTTGTATTTCCCCTTTTTTTTGTAATTTCATAAATACTTTTGAATGCATTTGTTTAATGAATTGTTTTAGTCTTGCATAATTAATGTTAAGTAAGTGTATTAGTGCATGATTAGTGTTACTAATCATAATTTAATTATGTACTTTGTTGATTAATCCATCATATCGCAAATCGATCGGATTAACTAATTTGCCGATTCATCGCACCGATGAAATTGTTTCTAATTGAATTGAATTCCCTTATGAACTTTGTTAATCACTTTGATTAATTGCTAATGACCACTTATTAGGTTATAATTTTCTAATAAATACTGATTAGGTCATAGTTGCTAACCTGGTTTAGTGCCATTTGTTACGAAATGAACTGTCAAAAGGCATTACATTACAGTGATGTTTAATTAGTTTATGCAATAACTGTACATATACATATTCTAATTTTTCTTTGTGGTGTTATATATATATATATCATATGGTCACACGTTGTGGCCACTATTTGATTAATTATTTGTGTGACCAAATAGTGCATACAATTTAAGTGGTCATTCGGTGAACAATTAATGGTCACACTTATTATAACCTACGGCCACATTTGACATAATTTTACGTGACCGAAGCCGAGAAGAAGAAACTTGTTGTTTGACCAAATGGTTGCAATCAGCCACACATACATAAAAATAAAGTGGTCATTGCATTGACAATAGTCACAAAATACAACTTTACCTCACCTAAAAGAGCATATGGTCACACTTTTTAACACTTACGACCACTTTTGGCATAATTTTATGTGACCAAAGCCCACAAGAAGACACTCATTATGTGACTAAATGGTTGCAATCAGCCACATATACATAAAAATAAAGTGGTCATTGCATTGACAATAGTCACACAAAATACAAGTTTACCTCACTTAAAAGAGCATATGGTCACACTTTGTAACACCTACGGCCACCTTTGACATAATATTATGTGACCAAAGCCCACAAGAATACACTCGTTGTGTGAGCTAATTGTTGCAATCAGCCACACATACATAAAAATAGAGTTGCCATTATTCACAATAGTCACACAAAGTACAAGTTTACCTAACTTGAAACAGCATATGGTCACTTCTGAACACCTAAGGCAACTTTTGGCATCATTTTAAGTGACCAAAGCCCACAAGAACACACTCGTTGGGTGACCAAATGGTTGCAATCAGCCACACATACATAAAAATGAAGTGGCCATTGCATTGACAATAGTCACAAAAAATACAAGTTTACCTCACTTAAAACAACATATGGTCACACTTCTTAACACCTACAGCCTCTTTTGGCATAATTTTATGTGACCAAAGCCCACAAGAAGACACTCAATGTGTGACCAAATGGTTGCAATCAACCACACATCTATACTACTAATAAAGCATTTAGTTTGTTTGCAAGTTACATTGCATAAGGTACAAGTAGATAATGCCATCCTTGAATTTTAAGACATACAAACATGTGAAACATGATGTACAACCTTTGTTGCATTCGCAATTTAAACTCGGCTTTTGAAATGTCGAGAACTGTACAATTGACGCAGACTCTTTCTTTTCTTTGCACGCTTCTTTTGCTGCCAGTAAGAACCCTAGCAGACTCCTCATTTCCTGTGCTGCTTCCATTCTTGTATGCAAGTGACAGGCTAAAATGGGTAGTGGCTGCATTTTCTCTTGTTTCCATGCTTCCGGCTCGAAGGAGCTTTACTATTGAGGGTACGACGTTGGCAAGCACTATCGGGATCACTTCTACTTCAGCAAGGATATCCGGTTGTCTGTGCTTCTTTTCGATAAAGATCGTATTTCAAGCAAGGCTGCCCTTCGTTCTTCAATTGATCGGCTTGAAAGGTTATGCACAATTTATTTTAACTGGTTTTGCTTACGGTAAATTTTGTGTACGTCTTTTGGGTTCAAATTTTGGTTTAAATCACTCGAATTTTTGTTGGTTTTGCTTACGGTAAATTTTGTGTATGTCTTTTGGGTTCTAATGCATTATTAGTTCTGTGTGATACGTTTATGATGTATGCTCTCAGCTCTTATGTGGAAGCTATATACTAACTCAAAAAATCGGTGGTCATGAAATATTTTGTTACTATGAATATCTTTGTAAGCTCTCTGTTTCTCTCACAACCTAATTTTGAAGTTCATGTACACTGGATAGGTGCTGCTGGAATTGTGTTAGCTACGTGTACGAGATACATGAGCAGGTTGTTCCTCTAATGACCTGTTAATCAACTTGTTCTCTAACAGGGAAGCTCATTATTTATTTGTTTGTGTTTTGATAGCAATTGTGGGAATTTATTTGGAACATCACTCCGTGGAATTCATCCTCATGCTTTTGTCAGCTCATTCACGGTTGGTGCGATGTTAAACCTTTTTTTATCAGGAATTTTATTTTAATCACATTTGAAATGCAATATGATCAGGTATGTTTCAAAATGTATGTGTTTGTATTTTATCTACATTGTTGCTCGAAATGATGTTTCTGCAATGACTTTTTTTAGCTGAATTTTTTTATTTTGTGAACTATATTTTTGATGATTTTCAAGTGCTGATAGGAAGGGACTTTTGTGTAGGAGGATTGAGGTTTTGATGTTGTATACAAAATTTGATTCTTTGCAACATATTGAAACTAATGTCTTTTGCCTTCATTATTGCAAGCATTTTGGTGTGAACCGGCTTTTAGATTATAATAAAAGCTATGCTCGACAGCTTCCAAATTTGATTATAGATTAGCTGAAAATCTCACAAAAGTATTAGAGAAAATAGTAGATTAGGTTAGGGGTGTGAAAAACTCATAATGCAGGCAGGTATACTTGAAATTATGTCATGAAATATTTTCTTATTGCTTGAAAAATGTAATATAATGTTAACAAAATGATGATAAGTTTTAAGTTGTACTTTGCTATGAATTTTGGTTTTTCAGGTTTTACTCGCTCAACTTACTTGATTTAATAGGTATTTGTCTTGATTTAAGAAATCTCCAAGCACCACTGCGACACCCGACATCTCAACTCTCTGATATCTCATTTTTGTAACTCGATCTTCAACCTGTGTTGCCATCTCCAACCACCAATGTGATCTGAGTTTTCTATTCTCGATCAGTAAGTCACACTTCTCTTAAAGTTTTTATCTGTTACCCGTAGATGGGTTTCATTCCAACTTTTTTTTTTTAATTTGGTGATTTTAGGTAGCAAAATCATTTAACCTTTCCCTTATTCTATGTACATATACAGAGATGCAAAATTGGTTTATTTAGAAAAAAGTGAGATATGGGTTCATGGTCAACATTTGCAACTTAGCAATGATAGTTGGGTTTATTTAAACAGTGGGCATCGTTTTATAGTCACTTGGACTCAATGGGTTCTTTTTTGTTTGGGACTTGGGTGAATTAAGTTGTATTTTAGGACTGTTTATGCAGGGTATATATGTTTCCTGAATTTTTAAACTTCACATAGTGTTGTTTTTGGTTGGTTTTGTAGTCAAAAGTTTACTGTTTTTGTTGTAACCTTTTTTGGTTTGGGCTGTAAATAATTATAGAGTGTTATTAGTTGTAAATAGCATTTTTTTTAGCAGTAGGCTTTATAGGCTAACCTGACAATAATTTGTGGAGCTTCAATAGCGTTTATGGCTAATGTGTAGTGGTTGTGGGTTGTTATTACTTATTTGTTGTGGTTTTCATTAGTAACTGTGACTGATATAGCATTTTTCTTGGTCTTATTTTGACGGCAGTTATAAGAATTTATTCGAGTCATGAGCCTTTCCTGCAGTTACTAGGTTATTGAATTGTTTACATTGGATTAATCACAGAGATATTTTGATTATATAATCCTTTTGGGCCTGGTTGTGGTTTTTTTAAGTTTATAACTCTTCTATGTTCAAGAGTTATTCTCGTTTGAAGATTGTGTGTTTTTTTAGCGTGGTCTATTGCATGGTTGGGAGTAATGGGATATTCAGTGTCACTTTTTGCTTAATTGAAGTGTCTTGTACCTAACACAACCCCCTCTTTATACACTTGTGTGTGTCTATGTTGGATACTTGGATTGGATGGCTGTTCATGAGCTAGATTTTTCTGTATCACAGATTACATATGCTTTCATAGAATGAAATAGATTTGATGGCTGTTCATGAGCTAGATTTTACTGAAACTATCAATAGAATACGGTGTATATCATTCAATTATATAGAGACGCTTGATCAGTTGTTCTATATAATAGATGGTATGAAGAGCAGAGAGCTTTAAGAAGAAAATGTGGCTAACATTTTTGAGTTTTTGCAAATATATGCAGGCATATAAGTGTGTCTCTAGAATTGTTATTGAAGCTTGTAGCGGTCTTTGGGCCAGTGGTCAGCTTGACAATATCAGCATCTCCAACTGTAGGCATTGATCTTCAGGCAGAGAAAAGGTCTTTTTTGGTGATTTCTGTTGGTGTATATATGATCTCTGTTAACATTTTTTGGTAAAAATTTTTAGTTGTAGCTTCACAAGTAGGCATGGCAAAAAAACCCATACCCGACGGGGAACCCGTAACTCGACCCCGATTTGACTGGGAAACCCCCGAGACTTGATATTTTCAAGGAAGTGACGGATGACGGCTGTTGTTTTGTTAACATACTTGATAATTTCGGTTATTACGTTCTTTTATCTCGAAGTGACGGATGACTGCTATTCTTTTGGCTAGGGATATATTTCAAATTGTTTTGAGTCAACGTTTTGAAGTTTACAGGGCCTGAGAATTGTCAACCCCAGTTCATATATGACTTATCTACAGGTCGTCTGCTATAAAAAGGAATTTTTAATTGGTTTTTTATGTGACTTGATAAGGACAGAAGATTTTTTAGAAATATTTACTTGATGTTATATGTTCAATGCACCCAGGTTAGAGGGTGTATTTTTGTTGCTTTAAGTCCTGAAATTCTTACACGTGGGAAGAAGGTAATTTGCCTGGATATAATCTACATCCACTTTTTGTTGTTAGTCCCAAAGAAAGAAGTTGCATTCAAATATTTGAATGATTAAAAATTGTATCAATGCCCTTTCTGTATAAATCATTATCTTTTTCTGCTCTTGTTGACATAAAAAAGTCACAAATAGACCTCTTGCTGGGACTATCAGGAGAGGGAAGACACCCAAAGAAGATTATATGTTGGAAAATCAACTACTGAATGATGAAAAACAATGTGCAGAGCACATTATGTTAGTTGATCTAGGGAGGAATGATGTTGGGAAGGTATTTCCCTTCAATTATACGTGTGCATGTATATTACTGTCATTCAAATTTCTGCCGACCCTATTGGCCCCTATCTCATCGACTACTGATGCTGACTTCCATTGCATTTCTTGCTCTGAAATCATTAGCAACTACACTAATTTCGTCAGTAATATATTTGACTTTTTTGGTTAAGGAATTACATCAACCTTTTATTGTTTGCTTCAGTATAATGTGTATGTGGAGTAAACAGTATTTTTATCCTATGACGATAAACAAAATTTTTATCAAATTTTTTTTTTCTGTTTTTTATTTGAATAAATATATTGACAGTCAAATAAATAACTATTTATCACTGAGGATCACCTCTTTCTCCTTTTATGTCATTCGAAAAATGATATGCTACTAAATGAACACGTAATCAAATAAAAATATTCGTTGCCGCATTACCACTATACATTTATTGTCAAAATTTTTATTTTATGAATGATGTGTATGCAAAGAATGATGTATTCATGACGAACAATATATATGAATATAGATGGTACTATAACTTGCCGCCGCCGCTTTGCGCGGGTAAAGTACTAGTACATAAAAATAAAGTGGCCATTTCATGGATAATAGTCACGCAAAATGCACTTTCCCTTGATTTTTAAAAGCATATGTTCACACATTTTATGGTTTTGGTCGCTCTTTGTAAAAGGATACGGCCACTAACCATCTAATGTGACCGTATGGACCCTTTGGTCATGGGACCTTTAGTCATTCACACAATGAAAAAACAAGTGTTATCATATGGTTATCGTCGTACAATTCTAGTGTGACCAAAGCCAAAATTTGTACCAGTGGGCGTTTTTCCCCCTCAATATGACCAAGGTCTTCCTGGTCATCATGTTTGCGTTTTAGAGACTCAGCCTGAGGTTGGCAAAGAGTATGTAAATCTATGACCGCTGTTTCAATCCTGTCCATTCTTTTATTCATTTCTGCCTCTACTCGTAGTATTAGCCGTTGCAGGCTTTCAATATATTCAGTGAAGATAGCAGCAGTTGTGGCTATTAGGTCTTGAAGAGCAGTTATTGATTGGACTGTGGAGGATCCCGGTGGTAACTCCTGAGTTGCAATACCCTTTCCCTTCAATAGAGATAGAAGAGAGGAATGTTGTTTCTCAGTCGCTTCCTTAAGGGCTGTCCCCGTGTAACCATACTTGCGTCACGGAGAGCATCCGTTAGCATCTCCGGTGTTATCCCATGATGGCATAGAGCGGACGACATTGATGTTGCCACACTAGGACTTCCTTCCCTCATTACTTCCTTCCCTCATTTCTGCCTCCCCAACTGGGGGTGCAGATCGTGATATTTGTTGAGATATTACGGAGGCGTCTCGAATGTGCAGGGACGCCATGGAGGCGTCGTGAATGTGTGGAAGAGTGTTATGGGGTGTTGTGTGCGCTATGATTAAAAGAGGTTCGGTCACTGGGGGCGGCAAGTGACCTGTTTCAACATCTCCCCTCGCCGAATGAGTGGGAGATGGCATTTGTGGTTCATCCCAGTGCAAATAAACAGGTTCCCTTTGAGGGGAACCTGAGTGGCTGGGGAGTTTATTACGGCCACTAGACTTATGGCCTTTTGCTGGTTTGTCCGGTTATAGGGAAGGTTGAACGCCCTCAACCCTCATTCTTTCCGCCCACATTGGGTCGGAGATGGTGCGTTCGGAGTCACCGATCTCTGGCCTCTCACCACTAGCTCCCTCCCTATCAGCACTCAACCTCCACTCCCCTGAACTCAAAATATTTTCATTAACCTCCCTTTCTCCCTCGGCCTCACTCAGACGCTCCTCACCTTCGGAAGTTGTTGGCTCTATTAGTTCTGACAGAACCTCTTATGAACACACGCCCTGATAATATACCCTTACCTGTTCCAATATCCAATCAGCCATGTGAAGAAGAGACAGAGGAATATTCATTAGTGATACACGAGGAAGGTCCCTCGGGATCCTGAATCTTTGTAGAGCAACCGTCTTATTCACATCTGCTTCTGGCCTTCGTCGATATCATCGTCTTGGTCCATGGCATATTGTATTGTTAGTTGAAGGAACTTTTGAAAAGGTATGAACTTTCTCTCGGCCCATTTCAGCACATAAATAATAAACGTTGCGTAGTCATAATGTCTGTCGGAGGCAAAGGCGGCAGACATGACGAGGACGTGGATGGATGCTAGGTCATGGCCTGAATGTTTTCCAGTGAAGCACTTGTTGATCACATCAAAGAATACTCTCCAATGCTATTGGAGTTGTTTAGTTTTGAAGTCAGATGGCATGGATAGGGCACCATCATAACCTAGGGATTGAATTTCTTGAAGTGTTTGGACTCGGGTGGGTATGGGAGCAAAGGAGTATTTGGTGATGGAAAAATGTTCAGTTGGAATATGTTGTATGGCGTCGAAGGTAATGCGGATGGGTACGGAATCGATTTTGGTGGTGAAATGAGGGAATGCCTCACTAATGAATCGTAGATGGAACTAGAATTGTTGTAGGTATATGATGTGGACAGAAATGGCTGAGTTTTGTTTTCATGTCTTCTACTTTGTTAATGTTCTTGTCTTACTAGGATTCAGATTAGAATGCTCTGTGATTGCCGTCTTGTTACGGATTTCTCACATCAGAAAACCATTCTTTAGCTAACAACTTAAAGAACAGACTAGTAAGGTTTATGAACACGTTTTAATTTTTATTTGCCTCGTTAAGGAGTCTGTAAGTCGACGTCAGGAAAAGTCGCGATTAATTCCAAAAACCAGGATATAGAAATAAAATTTTGTTTATATATCAAAAAGCAGTCATGAATTTGTATAATACTTGTCACGTTCTATGTCTAGTTTTAGAAGGTCATGTGCATATAAAATTGATCAGTTATATGAAATTTCTTATGTTTTCGATGAGTCTAGAATACCCATAACAGATTTTGTAGGTCCCGAATTAATCAAGCAAACAAACAATCACGCAATATATAATAAAGATTACGAACGAGAATAATACCAATTGCCGAATATTATAAACCTTGAATGAAGAACACGTAGAATGAAGGTTTCTTTCTCTCTCAACCGAACGGTTACACTCCAAAACACCTTTAATAATTCGCTTGTGTGTTTTATAAACCCAAATTAACCCTTTAAATAATAAGTCTAAATAGGCCTAAGCCCGTGGGTTAAACTATTAAAGCCCATACATAAATAACCTATGAACTATTAAATAAAGAGAATTAAACCCCTAGACTTGATTACAATTAATTAACCCTAACAATCTCCCCCTTTGGGATCAAGTCTAGTCTCTTCAAAATAAGCTTGATCTTCTGATAAGTAATCTCCCTTCTGAATGATCTTCTCTTTCAATAATAGCTTACGGAGATTTCTCAATAGCGAAAACCTTCAATTGATGTGAACATGATCTCTAGCTTTGATAAGAATCTTCAGTCGACCTTGGCAATGAACTTTGTCACTTTGAGAGTCAGAAGATATCTTCACTTGAATCTTTTGAACTTTCGCTTTTTTTGATCTTTTTCACTTTACTCTGTTATCTCCCCTTTGATAATTCAACTAAACACATATTTTCATCAGATGAGCTTTCTTTCTAGTTGAAACTATCTTTATCCTTGAATTCTTCAGTTATCTCTCTCCTTTAGTATTCTCCCCCTTAACTCATAGAAATTACTCTCCCCCTCATGATGACTAAGAGAATCTTGATTATCATGTAAACTTCTTAGATATCCTTGGAAAGATGCTTACTCCCCCTTATAATAGGAATACCATCTCTTCATCATCACATACAGTCATTAGGCTTTGCAACCAGTGACATTTATATAAGAATTATAAATAAAATATAAACCAGAACCATTTAGGTTTCCTGTTAACACAATAGTTAAAAACAATGTGACCTACGTTCAGCGCCGGCTAGATGTTAACACTGGTAGGATTTGCAACTAATCATCGTGAAATACTTATATTAAGCACCACTATAGTTGTTCCGGCTTTGTCACATTAGAAAAGTATTAATTGTCACACAGACATGATTCAATAAGTGTCTTAAGTAGTGTATAAAAATTAGGCTCTAGACACATTATGCAATCAAATGAAGTTTGGAGACCGGAGCAGATGCCTTCCTATTTCAATATAAATTAACTCCAAATGAGAAATCGATAGATTATGTGGTATATCTCCATGAGAAATGAAACAGTGGCTTTGTGAGAAGCAACTGAGTAGCTAGTCCGGTTCTGTGCTAGCGTCACTGGGTTCAAGATGTCTTTTTCAATACCAAATCTCAACGAATAAGATTTGATAGCATATGTAGAAAACTTAGCTTTTTGTAGGTTTGGATAGGATTTTCTTTTCTTTTTAATCCTTTCGCTCCCTCAAGCTCTCAAATGCATTTTCAACTAAAGCTCCCTCCGACTCTCTTATATCAGTAAAGAAAGATTTGATACACCCCCATCTCCTTTCATTTATATTCCTCTCATTTTCATTTTCTCTGCTCGACCCGATCAACACCCCTTTTGTGTTTGATCCTCCTCAACTAGATCTAAAGACCGTTACCACTAATCTATTGGAAGGATTACTCCATGGGTAGGTCATCCGGTTCTGGGTAAACCATAGGAGTGATATATATGCCTATATGCTCATGTGGTGCATTTGAGTCAGTAGAAATCATCAAATGTGATGAACTTTGAGTTCTAAACTAGGAGTTATAACAGATAACATAATATGCTCGTAGCGACTATTTTAGCGATATGAGAGTGAACTCAATGATTGAAGATGGATGAGTATGGAGACGAGTGAATAAATTTGAAAGTATCAGAATGAGATAATTCAGAATGAATGATTCATTCTGATTTGAATGAGATTCTGATTAATATTAAGATGAGATAGCGGAATATGGAGAGAATTATCTGAATGAATAAAGAAGAATTAAACACAATTCAGATATAAAGGAACTCAGTAATGAACGACTACGTAGGGTGTGGAGAGATTCTCAAAGAATTACTATCATGAGATCTGATCAGTCAGAATGAATCAGAATGAATGAACGTATCCTAATGGACATGAAAATTGAACTGATCTCCTCATCCTTTATCTTTTTTTAAAATTGTGATTGAAATTTGCTTAAACTGAAATGATTATCCAGTACTACAATAATTGAGTCTTCAATAGCAGATTACATGTAATTAAAAGTAGGGATGTTATAGCATGGGCTCCACCACGGCTATACTTCGTTCGCGAAGTCATGCTGCGCCAAACAGACTTTGGTACTTAGTCTTCATGTCCTCTTCATACTCCCAAGTGTGGTTAGCTCCCCTGTGATGCTTCCATTTGACCAGCACCATCTTGATCTCTTTGTTTCGGAGTTTCTTGATTTTGGTCTCAAGTATGCACTCTCATCAATGAATCTTAGTCGTTCATCAACCTGTATCTCTGATTCGTCAGTCCATGGTTCCCTCTCGAGAACCAGACTTTTCCTCAAGTATCCCACATGGAAGACTGGATGAACTCCTGACAGTTCTTCTGGTAAGTCCAAGTGATAGGACTGATTCCCAACTCTTTCAAGTATCCGAAAGGGTCCTACAAACCGAGGAGTAGCTTTCCTCGCTTCACAAATCTTGTGACACCTTTCATTGGGGATACCTTCAAGTACACCCAATCGTCCTTTTGAAACTCTATCGCTTTGCGATGACGATCGTGGTAGTTCTTATGTCAATCTTGCACCGCTTTCATGTATTGACGGATGAGCTGCATCTTTTCATTTGTTTCTTGCAGAAGAGTTGGCCCGGCGATAGGAGTTTCTCCTGTTTCCCTCCAACAAGTAGGAGTGCTACACTTCCTTCCGTACAGGAACTCGAACGGTGCCATTTTGATGGTTGAATTGTAACTATTGTTATAGGAGATTTCAGCCAATGGGAGGTGATCGTCCCAGTTACAACCCAAATCCATGACACAGGCTCTTAGCATGTCTTCAAAAGTAAGAATCGTCCTTTCACTCTGCCCGTCAGACTGGGGTCTATAAGCAGTACTCATTGCGATCCGAGTACCAAGACCGTTTTGCATATCAGCCTTGAAGTTTGAAGTGAATCTACTATCTCGTTTTAGAGACAATAGACTTAGGAACATCGTGCCTTGTAACAATTTCGTTCATGTAAATCTTGGCAAGACGATTCAAAGAATAGGTTTCTCGAATAGGTATGAAGTGAGCGGATTTAGTTAGTCGGTCAACAATGACCGAAATGGCATCATGTTGACGACGAGTTTTGGGCAGCTTGGTTATGAAGTCCATAGTAATATGGTCCCACTTCCATCCTGAGATAGGAAAAGGTTGCATACTACCATAGGGTTGTTGGTGTTCAGCTTTGACTAGCCTGCAAGTTCTGCACATCTCCACAAATTTCCCAACATCTATTTTCAGTCCTGGCCACCAGAAATTAGCTTTTAAGTCATTGTACATGTTTGTGCTTCCAAGGTGAATAGAGAAGTTTGATTTGTGAGCTTCTTCCAAAATTATTTCTCGCATATTCCCAAACTTAGGAACCCATATTCTGTCGTATACACCTTTGAGTCTGGTTCCATCATCTTGCATAATTGGTAATTGAATCCTGACATCTTCGTTCTTGATATTTTCTTCCTTTAAGGCCTACAATTGAGCAGTCCTTACATCATCAATGATAGTGGATGTCAGTATAGTAGAGGTCAAGGCATAACAGTATGCTTTGCAGTATGTTATTCTACTCAATGCATCTGCAACCACATTTGCCTTTCCATGATGGTATAAAATATCAAAGTCATAGTCTTTTATCAGCTCCATGGACCTTCATTGCCTCATATTCAAGTCCTTCTGACTCAATATGTACTTTAAACTTTTGTGGTCGATGTAGAGCTGACACTTGGTTCCATATAAGTAGTGCCTCCAAAGTTTGA
Organism: Centrapalus pauciflorus; assembly: GCA_020465985.1. Classification (NCBI taxonomy): domain Eukaryota; kingdom Viridiplantae; phylum Streptophyta; class Magnoliopsida; order Asterales; family Asteraceae; genus Centrapalus; species Centrapalus pauciflorus. Next base: position 114,217 of record JAANYP010009405.1, on the reverse strand, counting down.
GTGCGAAAGTCACAGCAGTTAGCTCTAGGTCATGAGTAGAATAGTCTTTCTCGTGTGGTTTGAGGTGTCTAGAAGCATATGCTATGCCATTTCATCTTTGCATCTGCACTGCTCCTAAACTCATGCCTGATGCATCGGGATAGACTACAAAATCCTCATTCCCTTGAGGCAGGGCCAAAACGGGTGCTTCACTTAGCAAATTCTATAAGTTATCAAACGTCGTTTGTTGTTCTTCTTTCCAGATGAAAGTTATATTCTTGCGAGTAAGCTTGGTGAGTGGAACGACTATCTTGGAAAACTCTTTGATGAATCGGCGGTAGTAACCAGCCAATCCCAAGAAACTGCGAATTTCAGAGGCGTTGCTAGGTGATTCCCAGTTCTGGATAGTCTCGATCTTTGCAGGATCAACAGCAATACTAGCACCAGATATCACGTGCCCCAAGAATTGGATCTGATTTGAACATTGAGAAGAAGCAAGTTAACAAAGACTTTACAAGTGAGTGTGAGGATCAAGAAATTGTTTCGAATGTTTGAGACGTACATGCCTCAACCAGAATTCACATTTCGAGAATTTGGCATAAAGTCACTCTTTGCGCAGCAACTCTAGCAATTCTCTCAGATGTGTTGCATGATCCTCTTTGCTCTTTGAAAATGTCATCAATAAAAACGATGACAGATTTGTCAAGCATTGGCCGGCAAACTCTATTCATGAGATCCATGAAAGTAGCCGGCGCATTCGTCAGGCCGAACGGCATCACCAAAAACTCGTAGTGTCCGTAACGAGTTCTGTAAGCCGTTTTAGGAATGTCGTCATTGTGAACTTTGAGTTGATGATATCCCGATCGAAGATTAATCTTCGAGAAGTAACTAGCACCTTGCAGCTGGTCGAAGAGATCATCAATCCGGGGCAAAGGATATTTGTTTTTTATTGTAACTTTGTTGAGTTCTAGATAGTCGATGGACATACGCAATGTGCCATCCTTCTTCTTAACAAACATAACAGGAGCGCCCCAAGGAGAAGAACTTAGGCGGATAAAGCCTTTGTCAAGTAGCTCCTGTAGCTGTTTCATCATTTCCTGCATTTTTGCAGGGGCTAATCGGTAGGGAGCCTTTGCTATTGGAGCAGCTCCGGGAATGAGATCGATGAGGAATTCCACTTGACGATCAGGTGGCAATCCCGAGATATCTTCTGGAAAGACATCTAGAAATTCAGAAACGATTGGAACGGTGGAAAGAGATTTAATTTCAGCCTTTGCATCGACAGCGTAGGCTAAATAAGCAGAACAACCCTTAGCGACGTGCTTTCGGGCTTTAGCGATTGAAATAAGGCATAACTCGCCTTTGTGTCCGTCACCATAGATGCAGATTTCACGGCCTTCAGGAGTAGTAATTTTGATCATTCTTTTCTTCTAAACAATTTGAGCCTCGTTATGAACCAACCAGTCCATTCCCACTATGACATCAAATGCCCCAAACTCCATAGCAATTCCTATATACTTTATCAGCGTTGACTAACATATTGCTAGCAATTTCAATGTCAAGCACAAATTGCAAATTGGATGTACGCATGTTAAGTTGACGAGCAAATGAAGTGGAGACAAATGAACGATTGGCTCCGGAATCAAACAGAATGCGCGTAGGAATTGAATTAATTAAGAACGTACTAGTGACCACCTCCGGGTAATATTTTGCTTCCTCAGCTGTGATCTGGAAAGCCCTTGTTGGAGCCCTCTGAGTTTGATCCCTACGAGCAGTGGATGCTCGAGAAGATCTCGTCGTTGATTGCTGAACACTCTGATCTCTCCGGGGTCTTGGGCAATCCTTTGCAAAGTGGCCAAGTCTGTGGCAGTTGTAGCACGCATCGCCTTTTCGTGGGCAATGCTCCCAGTGATGGTCCTTCTTCCCACAGCAGAAGCAGTACATATCTTGTGTTTTGCAATCCCATAGTGCGTCTTCCTGCATCGCCTTTCCCTTCTTTGGCGAAGAAGATGGTTGATTTGATTACGGAGAGGATAGAGATGATCCAGACTCCCGTTGCCTTTTTGGCGGCGAGGGTTGAGTCGGTATCGCAGCGATTGACCCCATGACGTACCTAGATTGTGAAGACCACCCCTTACGGGGCGGTGCTCACTAGTCTAGGTCCCAATTCATGCAATACGATATCAACCATACTAAGATAGGGTAATTAATTGCGGAATTAAAAATTACATGTACATTACAGATTAGGATTAAGTTCATTACAAATTACAGATTTTCAAATTAAAGTTATAAAAAGGGTAACATCTAATCTAATCATCACATCAAACATTACATCAAGTCTACCCAGAACCACCACATTTGATGTCTTCCAATCAGTACCAGATAATTGTTGAGTAGTGGTCTAAGAAAGCTTCAAAACTTGGATTTCTTGATGACCTAAGCACTAGGTCCTGCAGGTGATTTTCCTTTGGCTTTTCCTGTAAAATTTTAAAGCAACATCTGTAAGCAAAGCTTAGTGAGTTTATAGATTTTCAATATTAACATGCGTGTCAAGCGGAGTCATAAATCTAAGCGTGATATGTCTTTGCTGCCGCTACAGCCCTCATGATTGAGATATAGTATCATAAGATCGGATGATGTTCAAGCCACACTCACGCTTATATCGTGGGGATCAGCCACATACTGGGCTAGCTACCAGTAAGTCAATATGGCGGAACATCGGAGGTCATTACCAAGTTCATAAGAACTGGTGAAATAGCCGGGTCTAGAACAATAGACCATAAGAGCTAATCAAGCTGAATCAATCTTATCAAAAGTCTGATCAATGATGTAAGCATATGTCTTAGGAGTCATGATAGCAATGAATCATAAAGCAAAGTCTGAGATAATATTAAATACAATCTGAAAAGATAAGCAAATAGCTATCATGATTCACTGGGCAACACCCATCCATGGTGTGCACAGGTCTCAATCCAGCTGATAAATGAATGTCAATAAATGTAACAGCATCAATATATCTCAACCGGATCTGTGCATGTTCAATTTGAATATCTATAACTCACAGGTCTGGTCTTGGTCAAACAGATATATGAATCTGCCACCTGAGTTATCTCAGGATTTTGTCAATCTGTAATCTGTCAATTCTTTTCAATCAGAGACCCGCTCTCAAGTCTTTAAGTCTTTAAATCTTTGTTCAGAATATACTGAACCTGTTCAAAATCATTCATGATAATATCATGTCAATTTTATCATCTTTATCATCATCATTATCATGAAATTTCATTATTTCTTTTGGTCATTTAGAATCTGTAATTCTATCTGATTCTGATAACTTTCAATTCATCAATTCATTCTAATACATAAAATTTGGTTTCGGGTCCACCCGGATTGAGGATCCGAATTAGCATCTATCCGAAATGGGGACCGAATTGGCTACCGAATTCGGACTTGGTACATCCGAATTCGGTTCATGACATAACCGAAATGATAATCGAATTCGGACCATTAAGGACCCGAAATATTGCATCCGATTTAGGATCAATATAGCATCCGAAATCAGAGCACCATCCGAAATCAACCACTCATCCGAATTCGGTTTCAACCGAATTCGGATCCTAATCTTCATAATTTTCCAGAAATTTGTTCTTGATGTTCATACTTGTGTTCATACGGATTTTATCAATAATCAACAAATTCTCATATTTATTATCATGCAATGTAATATTTTGTTGTAACAACATTATTTGAGTATTTTTATACTAATTTCCCTATCATAAACACACTTATTTGATCAAGATCATCCAAAATATGATATTTTTGCCAAGAACATTATTTTTCATAAAAAATTCCGATTTCTACATAATTTGGATGATCCGACCCATGATTTTAGTTTCTATCACTTTTATATACATAATTTTATCATTATCTATCAAATTTATACTCATGCAATCATCGGATTACATTTTTTAATCCTAGCTTTCGGTTTTTACACAAAACCGAACCAACTCAATAATTATTGAAATTTAAATTGATAATTACCTCAAATTCTTGCAATTTGATGATGTTTGATGCTTATTGTAACTCCTTTGATCTTCAATTCTTGAATTGGTTGGAAGTTTAATGGATTTCTTGTTGAATCTTTGAGATGGCCGATTGCTTTAGTGAGAGAGTAGAGAGAGAGTTAATTGTGTTTAATAATCTTAAATGGTCATTTTCAAGGTTTTTATATTATCTTTGGTTATATTTGCTATTTAACCCACTAAACTTTTGTATTTTACATATCTTTTATAATTTGATTATCTTTAATATTTAATAACTCAATATAATTTTAAGTACTTTATTTCATTCATAATTAAATTACAAGATAGTTAATGTAATAAAATTACATTACTTGATCAAAATACTGAAATTATGACTGGTCAAAAAGCTAGGTTGTTACAGAATGGGCTCCACCACGCACAAACTTCGTCCCCGAAGTTAGCTATGTTCGAACAGACTAGGATATGTAGCTTTCATAACATCTCTCGATTCCCAAGACTGATGCGAACCTTTGTGGTGTTTCCACTGGACGAGCACCATCTGTATTTCTTTGTTTCTGAGCTTCTTGGTCTTCGAGTCCAGAATACGTTCTGGCTCTTCAACCACTCGAAGCTTTTCATCAATTTGCAGGTTAACATGTGGTATCTGTACTTCTCTTTCGTCAGCTAGGCTTTTTCTCAAATGACTAACATGGAATACAGGTTGTATTCCAGCTAAGTCCGCTGGTAGATCAAGACGATAAGACTGATTTCCAATCTTTTCGACGATCTTGAACGGTCCGATAAATCTCGGAGCTAACTTGTTTCTTTTAATAAACCGCACCACATTCTTCATTGGAGATACTTTCAGCATCACCCAATCGTTAACTGCAAAACTGATTGATCTATGCCGATTGTCATAATATGACTTCTGCCTGCTTTGAGCTTCAAGTATGTTTCTTCTAACGAGTTGAATTTTCTCGTGAGTCAACTGTAGAAGGGCAGGTCCTGCTATTGGCGATTCGCCTGTTTCGCGCCAACAGGTAGGAGTTCTGCACTTTCGACCGTACAAAGCTTCAAAAGGAGTCATCTTGATCGTTGAATGATAACTATTATTATACGAGAATTCGACCAACGGCAAGTGGTCATCCCAGTTACCACCTAGATCAAGAATGCAGGCACGAAGCATATCTTCAAGAGTAAGGATAGTACGCTCACTCTGGCCATCTGCATTTGGATGATAAGCAGTACTCATAGAAATCCGAGTACCCATCCCGTCTTGTAATGCTTGCCAGAATCTGGATGTGAAGCGACTATCACGATCTGAAACGATAGACTTTGGCACACCATGACGAGAAATTATTTCAGTGATGTATATCTGTGCCAATCTATCGAGAGAATATGTTTCTTTCATTGGAATAAAATGTGCTGATTTCGTTAATCGGTCAACGACTACCCAGATGGAGTCGTGCTGTCTTTTGGTCTTTGGCAGCTTCGTAATGAAGTCCATTGTTATATGCTCCCACTTCCATTCAGGAACTGGCAGTGGTTGCATATCCCCGAAGGGTTTCTGATGTTCTGCCTTAACCATCTGACAGACTCTGCAGCTTTCAACACATTTACCGATATCTTTCTTCATTCCTGGCCACCAATAGTCAGCTTTCAGATCAAAGTACATCTTTGAGCTGCCAGGATGAATAGATAATTTGGACTGATGAGCTTCAGACAGAAGAGTGCTGCGGATTGAACCATACTTAGGAACCCAGATTCGGTTTCCCTTGAGACAGTGAAGTCCCAAATGGTTCAGAGTCAGAAATTGTAGTTGCCCTTTTAGATTTTCAGAATCTATGTTCTCTTCTTTCAGCGCTTCAGTTTGAGCAACTCGAATATCTTCAATAAGATCAGAAGAGAATATAACTGGAGTTAGGGCATAACAGCACTTTTCTGGATACACTTTTCTACTCAACGCATCCGCGACAACATTTGCTTTGCCGGGATGATATAAGATCTCGCAGTCATAATCCTTGATAAGCTCCAAGGATCGACGTTGTTTCATGTTCAGATCTTTTTGAGTGAAAAGGTATTTGAGACTCTTATGATCGGTGTAGAGCTGACACCGAGTCCCATATAGATAGTGACGCCAAATTTTCAGAGCAAAGGTGACGGCAGCCAACTCAAGATCATGAGTTGGTGCACTTTTCTCGTAATCCTTTAATTGCCTTGAAGCATAGGCAATTACTTTTCCCCTTTGCATCAGAACACATCCTAAGCCAGTACCAGAGGCATCGCTATAGACAACGAAATCATCATTACCTTCTGGCAAGGCTAGGATCGGCGCTTGAATCAACTTTTGCTTCAGAATATCGAATGCCTCTTGCTGTTTATCGGTCCAAACGAAAGGAGTATTCTTTCGTGTTAGCATTGTAAGCGGTACAGCAATCTTTGAGAAGTCCTTTATGAATCGCCGATAATAACCGGCCAATCCAAGGAAACTTCGGATTTCAGAGGCATTACGAGGCGTTTGCCATTTCTGAACGGCCTCGACTTTTGAAGGATCAACGGAAATCCCTTCGCCAGAAACAACGTGGCCAAGGAACTGAATCTATAAGAATCAAGATAGAAATTTCAAATTCTGAGGTGAATCAAAGAATAGTTAAGGAAACAGCTCAAAACATATATATTAGAGATTATACCTGTCTGAGCCAGAATTCGCACTTAGAGAATTTTGCGTAGAGTCTTTCTTTTCTCAATAACTCTAGCAATTGCCGCAGATGAACAGAATGATCAGCCTCCGTTTTGGAGTAAATCAGAATATCGTCTATGAATACGATAACTGATTTATCCAGCATTGGTCTGCACACGCGATTCATGAGATCCATGAACGCCGCTGGTGCATTCGTTAATCCAAACGGCATTACGAGAAATTCGTAATGACCGTATCTTGTACGGAAAGCTGTCTTTGGAACATCTTCTTCTCTGACTTTTAACTGATGATACCCAGAACGGAGATCTATTTTCGAAAAGTAATTGGCTCCTTGCAGCTGATCAAACAGATCATCCATTCTGGGCAGAGGATACTTATTCTTTATTGTAACCTTGTTCAACTCGCGGTAGTCGATGCACATACGGAAAGTTCCGTCTTTCTTTTTAACAAATAGTACTGGTGCATCCCACGGAGAAGAACTCGGTCGGATAAACCCCTTCTCCAACAGCTCTTGCAGTTGCTTTGACATTTCCTGCATTTCTGCAGGTGCAAGTCTGTATGGAGCTTTTGCGATTGGAGCCGCACCAGGAACCAAGTCAATACTGAACTCGACTTGTCGTTCCGGTGGCACTCCGGGAATATCGTCAGGAAATACGTCTGGGAACTCACAGACGATAGGGATATCGGATAAAGGTTTCTTTTGAGCTTCGGAGTTAGATTCAGATGAAACATAGCAAAGGTGAGAGTCGTGACCTTTAGACAAGTATTTGTGAGCTTTTTCTACAGAAATAAAGCAGTGTGCACCTTTACGCTTCTCGCCCTTGATCTCCAATACTCGGCCGTCTGAAGACTTGATTCTGATGATTCGTCGATTGCAGATGATTGTAGCCTCGTTGTTCATTAGCCAGTCCATGCCGATGATGACATCGAACTCTTTCAACGGAATCGGGATGAGGTCGAGATTGAATACAATATTATCGACTAGTAGAGTGCAGTTTCGATAAACAGAATCAGCCATAACATAGCTGTTACTGGCTGTCTCAATGTCAAGTACAAATGGAAGCTTCGATGGGGACTTAGATAATCTTGATGCAAAAGAAGTCGATATGAAAGAACGACTTGCGCCAGAATCAAATAGCACGCGAGCAGGTATCGTATTTAACAGAAACGTACCAGTGACTACATCAGGTGTTTCTCTCGCCTCTTCAGCCGTTATTTGGAACGCACGAGTCCGTGCAGTTGGCGTTGCAGCAGAACTTTTCCCCGAAGAACCTCCTGCAGATGATTGAGACTGATAACGCGGCCCGCTACGACACTGATACATGAAGTGTCCTCTTTTTCCACATTTCGCACATCCACGTCCCTGCTGTGGACATTCTTCACTACTATGACCGATCATGTTGCACGCGAAACAAGTAACATCATCCGGATTACATAGTCCCATGTGAGACTTTCTGCATCTCTTGCAGAATCGTGGCTCGTTTGTCAGTGAGTAGGCTTGCGCTTTCGGTTTTGAACTATGCTGATAGGATTGCTGAGACTGGGATTTATTTGGCTTAAAGAATCTGCCAAATCGCTGTTTCTTTGGAGGAGACGGATTCATCGGGTTAGTAGACGGAGCGTATAACTGATCGCCATACTCTAAGTATCCTCGCTCAATCTGTCTCGCTGCTTCTACCATTTCCAGATAGCTCTTATATTTGATCGCACTCATGGGATGTCGATATCTGGGATTGAGTCCTACTCGGAACCTATTCATTTTCCTTTCCTCTGTTGCCACTTGGTATGAGGAATATCCGCATAATCGCGAAAACTCGTGCTCGTATTCGTCGACTGTCTTCGTTCCCTGAGTCAGCTGCATCAATTGTACCTCCATTTTATCTCGTTGGTCAATCGGGCAGTACTTTGCATTGAACATTTCAAGAAACTGCTCCCATTCTAAAGTCTGAATCACTTCCTCACCATAGATACTTCGCTGGGTTTTCCACCAGGCACGAGCAGCTCCAACAAACAACGCAGACGCGTAGCTCACTTTCTTAGAATCTAAGCAATCAGAAATCCGGAAGATTTCTTCAGTGTGGCTAATCCAATCCATCGCCTGAATCGGATTAACTGTACCCTCGAAGTTCAGGACACCGCTGGCTTTAAAATCTTTAAATTTGCAGCCTTTTGGCTGAGCTATTTGGGTTTCTGGATTTGAATTATCAGAATCAGATTCATTGGTCTGGACTTGCTTTTCTTTTCTCTTATTTTTCTTTTCTTCACGTCTTTTAGCTTCGGCCTCATCTCTGGCACGAAACTGTTCTTGCATCATTTTGTTTTGTTGTTCTGAGTGTTGGGCTAGAAATTGTTGCATCATTTCAAACATTTGTTGTTGGGTCATATTGTTGGGAATATCACCTGATCCTGATCCTGACATCTTCTACTGAAAATTAAAATCAATTAACTATCAGTTTATAGACTTAGATCTATGTACCCTTTTTCCCATCCTAACAGTCTGTACATCCTATCTCAGTTCAAACCACCTAAATGATTGATACATATGTATTGCTTCAGTTTGAGATCAAGTATACTTACGTAATACTTGATTCACTCAAACTAGTGCTCTGATACCATCCTGTGAAGACCACCCCTTACGGGGCGGTGCTCACTAGTCTAGGTCCCAATTCATGCAATACGATATCAACCATACTAAGATAGGGTAATTAATTGCGGAATTAAAAATTACATGTACATTACAGATTAGGATTAAGTTCATTACAAATTACAGATTTTCAAATTAAAGTTATAAAAAGGGTAACATCTAATCTAATCATCACATCAAACATTACATCAAGTCTACCCAGAACCACCACATTTGATGTCTTCCAATCGGTACCAGATAATTGTTGAGTAGTGGTCTAAGAAAGCTTCAAAACTTGGATTTCTTGATGACCTAAGCACTAGGTCCTGCAGGTGATTTTCCTTTGGCTTTTCCTGTAAAATTTTAAAGCAACATCTGTAAGCAAAGCTTAGTGAGTTTATAGATTTTCAATATTAACATGTGTGTCAAGCGGTGTCATAAATCTAAGCGTGATATGTCTTGGCTGCCGCTACAGCCCTCATGATTGAGATATAGTATCATAAGATCGGATGATGTTCAAGCCACACTCACGCTTATATCGTGGGGATCAGCCACATACTGGGCTAGCTACCAGTAAGTCAATATGGCGGAACATCGGAGGTCATTACCAAGTTCATAAGAACTGGTGAAATAGCCGGGTCTAGAACAATAGACCATAAGGGCTAATCAAGCTGAATCAATCTTATCAAAAGTCTGATCAATGATGTAAGCATATGTCTTAGGAGTCATGATAGCAATGAATCATAAAGCAAAGTCTGAGATAATATTAAATACAATCTGAAAAGATAAGCAAATAGCTATCATGATTCACTGGGCAACACCCATCCATGGTGTGCACAGGTCTCAATCCAGCTGATAAATGAATGTCAATAAATGTAACAGCATCAATATATCTCAACCGGATCTGTGCATGTTCAATTTGAATATCTATAACTCACAGGTCTGGTCTTGGTCAAACAGATATATGAATCTGCCACCTGAGTTATCTCAGGATTTTGTCAATCTGTAATCTGTCAATTCTTTTCAATCAGAGACCCGCTCTCAAGTCTTTAAGTCTTTAAATCTTTGTTCAGAATATACTGAACCTGTTCAAAATCATTCATGATAATATCATGTCAATTTTATCATCTTTATCATCATCATTATCATGAAATTTCATTATTTCTTTTGGTCATTTAGAATCTGTAATTCTATCTGATTCTGATAACTTTCAATTCATCAATTCATTCTAATACATAAAATTTGGTTTCGGGTCCACCCGGATTGAGGATCCGAATTAGCATCTATCCGAAATGGGGACCGAATTGGCTACCGAATTCGGACTTGGTACATCCGAATTCGGTTCATGACATAACCGAAATGATAATCGAATTCGGACCATTAAGGACCCGAAATATTGCATCCGATTTAGGATCAATATAGCATCCGAAATCAGAGCACCATCCGAAATCAACCACTCATCCGAATTCGGTTTCAACCGAATTCGGATCCTAATCTTCATAATTTTCCAGAAATTTGTTCTTGATGTTCATACTTGTGTTCATACGGATTTTATCAATAATCAACAAATTCTCATATTTATTATCATGCAATGTAATATTTTGTTGTAACAACATTATTTGAGTATTTTTATACTAATTTCCCTATCATAAACACACTTATTTGATCAAGATCATCCAAAATATGATATTTTTGCCAAGAACATTATTTTTCATAAAAAATTCCGATTTCTACATAATTTGGATGATCCGACCCATGATTTTAGTTTCTATCACTTTTATATACATAATTTTATCATTATCTATCAAATTTATACTCATGCAATCATCGGATTACATTTTTTAATCCTAGCTTTCGGTTTTTACACAAAACCGAACCAACTCAATAATTATTGAAATTTAAATTGATAATTACCTCAAATTCTTGCAATTTGATGATGTTTGATGCTTATTGTAACTCCTTTGATCTTCAATTCTTGAATTGGTTGGAAGTTTAATGGATTTCTTGTTGAATCTTTGAGATGGCCGATTGCTTTAGTGAGAGAGTAGAGAGAGAGTTAATTGTGTTTAATAATCTTAAATGGTCATTTTCAAGGTTTTTATATTATCTTTGGTTATATTTGCTATTTAACCCACTAAACTTTTGTATTTTACATATCTTTTATAATTTGATTATCTTTAATATTTAATAACTCAATATAATTTTAAGTACTTTATTTCATTCATAATTAAATTACAAGATAGTTAATGTAATAAAATTACATTACTTGATCAAAATACTGAAATTATGACTGGTCAAAAAGCTAGGTTGTTACATAGATAATAACACAATCAGCTCCACATTTCGAGCAGCCTCCAACAAACCAGCAAAGGTTGTATACCGAACCCCACTCATGGTTCAGCGAATTTCATAATCTAAATCGGCCTCAAACCGGGATATCTTCCTTTCCTCTGTATCGACCTTCATGGGGTGCGAACAAACTTAATCGGGTGAATTCGACAGCGTATTGGGTGACTGTCTTTGCTCCTTGGGTCAGACTTAAAAAATTTGCCTAAAGACGGCACTTCTCGTCGGCCGGACAGTATTGCTGATAGAATACTTCCTTGAACTCACTCCAGGACGTGTGTGACACTACCTCCATCATCAACACATTAATCATGGCATCCCACCACATAACTACATCCCTTCCAAACATTGTCGTGGCAAACCGGACCATGTCCTTTTCAGCGCAGTCACTGATTCTAAAAGTTCTTTCGGTGGTGGTGATCCACTCCAGTGCCGTCACGGCATCTCCAGTCCCATCAAAAGTAACAGCTCTGTTACTTTTGAAGTCCTTAAACCTACACCCCTTTGCTTTATTAGAAGAACCAGTGTCTTCTTGCCTTTCCTCTTGCTCTCATTGTTGTTGTTGTTCCTTGTTCTTTCTTTTGTCAGCCTTTCGTTTTGCTTCGTCCTCGTCTCTGGCCCTAAATTGATCGGCAAATGACTGAGCCTGCTCAGCCATTCTTTTGGCGTGTAATTCTTTATTCTATTCCATGAGAGCTTGCATCATTTGGAACATCTACTGAGGAGTCATATCATCCCCTGACATGTTCTGAAATATAGCAAATAATTTTCGAACATTTATTTCTGAGTCCTAGTGTTTACAGTTACTCCTTTTATTTGTCCCAGTGTGCATGTCAATCATATCTTAGTTCGGATCGTTTCCTAGGAGTCCATTCTAATATCATAATCTAAGTTTGAGTCCAAGTCCTCGCGAACACTTGAAACCTCAAACTAATGCTCTGATACAAAACTGAAACGTCCTCATTTATTAATTATAAAATTGATAACACCCGGATCAATACACAACCCAATGGTTAATCATGAAATTTAAAATTGATAACTTAATACAGATTTAAGCAGTTCCACACTAGAGCAAGAAATGTATATGTCAAAGTGATATTGTCTAACTATTACAACATCAACATAAATTGTTTTGATAACATAGAGTCCCAGCCCCAAAGTTATATCGTCTATGTACAAAAATAGCTTCTAAGGTCATCGAGATAAGAAATGATATGCCTAGGAGCAAGGTCCAACTACACCTTTGACTTTGCCTGAAAACATTGAGAGTCAATGGTAAGCTAATGCTTAGTGAGATAATAGATTATATATTCAAAAAATATTTCTTTACAAACTATTGTGAAAATGGGCAGTGCAAGCCCCATAGTAATTGAAAAACCATGAGTGCAAGCATGGGGTTGGCAGTTCAAAATGCTGATCGGGGATGTGCCGAACCTGACCAGGAAAGTGAATGAGATGATCAGTCCCCGACAGTGGCCTGCTGTCAGCCCCAGTCCAGGTCGCATCAGATTGTGAAGTAATTATCATGCAGTGTAAGCATGATATATGAGATGCACTTGCAATTGAACGCTGGCTACATGTTTGTCACATGTCAAGTACGAGTGTGCGTCATAACAATGAATCATATGTAAGTGCCAATTGACATATTGAATAATGTAAACATGCCATTGAAAATTCAAAAACAAATGCAAAGACAACAAATGTTCGAAAAATAATTCATTACTCATTGTGGTTTGTACAGTGTAAGTTGGTTCTGAATCAATGTGTGTTAAACAACACCACAAAGATCCTGTTATGTCAGTGTAATACTGTATCAATGTCAGTATATGCTTAAAACTTGATTTTGAAAATCTAAGTAAAATGATCCGGAATTCGGACCACATCCGAAATCCGGATGGCCCGAAGTCCACCCTTGGTTTTTTCCTTTGTACTATTCATCCGAAATTCGGATGACTCTTGATCCGAAATTTCGGATGACCTGTTTATCCGAATTCGTGTCTATACTTGTGAAATTTTGAAGTTTCCATCCGAGTTGTTAATGTTCCGAAGTTCGCATGATCCGAAATTCATATGATCCGAATTTCGGATCATCCGAGATGTGTTCATACTTATATAATTTCTAACATTTTCTCCAGAATTGACTTTGGTCTGTTTTTGCATATTTTATGACTGAAATCTATTGTTATGAACTTATTTGTACTCTTTTAACACTTTATAACTTAAAACATAACTTGAATATACCAAATTAAGTCCATTTTTCTTCATTGTCGAAACTAAAACACACACTTAATTTCCGAAATCATACTTAGAACTTGAATCTGAATCTGAAATTTGGTATATAGCATCTCCAGTTGTCGATTTAAACATATACATAAGAATTTCTAACATGCAATAACATTTGAAATCACAATCTGTGATTCGGTTCATCACAAAACCGAGCACAAAACTTCACAAATCGTAATATTGAACAATATTTACCTTGATTTGTTGATTGCAGTGATAATAGTTCCTTATTTGCTATTTGTATCCAACTTTTAAACACTTGATTTCCAGATTTTTGAGTTCTTGTTGAAGAATCTATGACTTTTTAGAGAGAGTGAGAGAGACGGTTGAGAGGAGAGAGAGAGAGAGAGTCATATTGCTTAAATGGGCAATCTTTTCCTTATTATTTGTTAATTTGCATTATTTGCAAATTACACCCTTTAACTTCGTACTTTCTTATTTGCACTATTTTAGATATCCGGATCGGTTTCTCATGATTATGCTTGCTCAGAAAACTACGATAAGGATTTCTCCCCATCCTTTCTCATTTTTTTAAAAATTGTGATCGAAATTTTGCTTAAACTGAAATGATTATCCAGTAATACAATAATTGAGTCTTAAATAGCAGATTACATGTAATTAAAAGTGAGGATGTTACAGATTAGAAAGTTACAACTTTCTAATTCCAAATGATTCAAAAATTTAACTTAGAAAAAATTGATCACAACGGTTCCACAAAATTTAGATCAAATCTTTTATGAATTGATTGTGAAAACAGAATGATGTTTACCCGAACGAACATAGTATCAAGCGAATTTTCACAATCAACCTTTAGGAACCGATCTTTGATTTTAATAATTAAAGATTAATTTGATCTAAAAACTCTGAAATTCCAAGTTCTCCTTTTTGAAAAATGGATCCGATAAAAAGATTTTGAATTCAAGGGTATTCAAAATCTAGATTAAATCTTTTACGAATTGATTGTAAAAACAGAATGATGTTCACCCAAAGGAATAGTATCAAACGAATTTTCACATCAAACAGTTTGAAATTAATCTTTTATTTTAAACACCAAAATTCAGTTAACCGAGAACATTTATAAAATTGGATCCAAAAAATTTGAATTCAAAGTGTATTCAAAATCTAGATTAAATCATTTGCGAATTGGTTGCAAAAACATAATGATGTTCACCTGTAGGAATATAGTATTAAGCGAATTTCACAACCAACCGTTTAGAATTAATCTTCGATTTCCAACACCAAAAATTCAAGAATCTGATAAACTCGTAGGAAAAATAAGACCGAAAGTTTTAACTTGACACAAAGTTTTAGATGGAACCCAAAAAAGATGAAACCGAAAGATTTCTTTAAAGATTGGATCTGAAAAAAAATAAGTGATCGTAATTAGAGATCCGAAAGTTGTCAGAGAAATCTTTTGTATACGAAAGTTGACAAATTCGTATGTCACAGTTTTGCACACATGCCAAACAATGAATTCAATTAATAAACATGTAACTATTATTTAGGCTTTCAAATATGAGAATCTGAATATAGGAGTCTTAGTGGATGTCTTCAACAGAAAATTTTGAGTTGACCGAGAACTAAGAACCAAACACACTTTTAATTCTCAATATTTTAAGCAGAATAAATCGAGGAAAAAAACAGAAAAAGAAACTCCTAAATATTTAAGAAATACGATTTTGACCAAAGTAATTAATTCATGCCATGAATTTTGACCGAAAAGCTTTAATTGCAGGAACCACAAAATCGAATTCAAATATCAACATATTCACAAATGCGCATCGCAAAAATAATCGGACATTACAGTAATATTTATCAATCAAAACCAATCCGTCTGCTCTGATACCAATTGTAGGTCCCGAATCAATCAAACAAACAAGCAATAAACAATCACTTCAAGAAAAAGGTCTTTTAGTGACAGACTCAAACTGTCACCAAAACTTAAATAAGTGTCACTATAGGGGTCCATCACTTTTACCTGCACATAAAAAATGTGTGAGCAAAAGTGGAGTGGGTATAGCTCTATTGTGACAGAAATTAAGTGTGGGTATAGCCTCGTGCTTTTGTAACAGCCATATATGTGTAACAGTACAAATGTTTTTGTGACACCTACAGTTTCAGTCACTATACGTATTTATGTGCTTGATGGGCATCTGGGTACTATTTAGTGACACATATTTCTGTCACTAAATTTAAATATTTTTGCAATTTATATTTTTCTAATATATTATCAATTCGAATGATCAATATAAAATATAATGTTATTATTTCAAACAAAAAACACTTCAATAGATGTTAAAAAGTTTACAATACACATTCATTTAAATATTATCCAATGGTAACTAAAGTTTATGTAATTAAAGAACTATCTGAAACTCTAATATGTCACTCTATCTGAATATTAAACTCTATTTTCAATTCTTCTTCCTCAAATCTGTCTTTAATTTTTCATTCTGAAATCCTCAACTATTCCCTGTAAAAAATTTATAACATTTAGAAAACCAACTTTTAAAAGATGATAAAAACTAAATTTAGACACCAACTTGCACCTGTAGATCTTGGAATTCCATGAGAAGAATGATTAGTAACACTAGATGCATCATCAGTCTAATATAAATTGAAACTTTTTAATTTAACTATAAAGTAAATCCAGCGATGAAATATTACATGACAAGAAAATCTATAATTATTTGCATTTTAAGACCAACAATGACAGCAGGCAAAGAACATGAGGCATTCGTTCTTTGATGATTGCGGCAAGGCTCAACAAACCTTCTTGAAGTTCATCAATTTTGGCTTCTTGCAAACATTGAGATCGTTTGTCCTGTGTGACACAAATCTTTCTTTCTACGCAATGAATCCAACCTTTATATTCAAGTCCTTTTACTTTTGAAAAATCTTCATTTGCCCAATCCCTTTAGGTACTTCTACAGCTAGATGAATCCACAATAGTCTTTAATTTCTCCTACAGGTCATAAGAATGTGCATACAACTATTATATATGTAAAATCATTACAATGAAAAATTAAATAATGCAACTACAACTAGTCGCATACCACACCTGCAACCGCTTCTGCATTTATAATGCTCTCGTCTTTACGCGTACAACTTAGACAATTATTATATTATTCCATCATTCTTTTGCGTCTAGTAGAATAATTACACCTCTAATAAATTCATAATACCATAATACAAATTATTATATTATTCCATAAAGGTTCATTTACAAAAATAACATATTACCTCTTCGCGGGTTAGACGAGCAAATGACTTGCTCCCTGTAACATGAGTGTCTTTTGAGCATAACGGTTTTTCTTCTTTTTCTCTGTTTCCACCTACAATTTAGAAAATAATTACTTCTAAGTAACATACTGCATAGTTATACTTTCTACAAGCTCCTAATCTCAGTCCTCGACCCTCTTATCTATTTATCTCAGGTTTTATGAAGCACTGTTAGTTTGGTACAAATCTGTATTGCATGATCATCTTTGTCACCGTTATAATAGAATTTCTAAGGTGCATCACACGGTAATCTGCATTATGACTCACTGACTATGTAGACTTTCTTTGTGAAGGTATTAGTCTACACCTGACTGATTCTACAATCAAATTAGTAAACTTAAAGAATAATTATTGATTTGTAATCTACTAATCAGTAAACTTAGAGAGCAGACCTGAGATAAGAGAGGTCTATTACTGTAATCTAGTAATCTATTAATAAACATGGACTATTAGACTGATCAATATGTCTATCGATGCTAAAAAATGTGCATTCAAATACTTAGCTATTTGTGACTTTAATCAACATATGAAGATATATATTTGGTTCTTCAAGTCACAATGATCACATAAAAAAGTGCCCATCCAAATACTCCCTAATTCATGCAGGGGAGGGGGGGTCTGGAAGTGTAATTAGTGTAGCACTAGCACAGTTGACAGTGATGAAATATAATATAATTAAGAAATTAGAAGCCAAATATAATATAATTAATAAATTAGAAGCAGTACTATGGTGATGAAGTAAGGCCAAAGCAGGGGCTACTACTACACATACTAGTATGTGTAGTGATACTTGAAAAAATTGAAGGCATAACTGGTAGAGTGGGATGAACCATCATTGAAGGAGCAGTGGCCAAAGGAGCAAGTTTTGGAGATGGTCTAACAATTAATTGGTGGTGATGTAGTTTGTTTGGATGGAAGCCCACCTGCATACCAGTTTGATGCAGATTTTGGAGGTATTAACAATTGGCGGCTTCACATACAGGTAATTAGCTAGTGTATATTTATATTTAATTTTTTGGGTGTGAGCATACTTACATACATGTTTAAATATATATAGGCAAAGAGATGAAGTTTGCATCAAATGTATATATAATCCCTCCTCTAATTTATTAATTAAATAACATATATGCCTTTTTGTTTCACGTTTATGAAACTTGGACCCGGTGGACAACTAGACAAGTTCTTTAATTTATCAGAGTTGTCTGCTAGTGTTGATTTGGACACTAGTTTCATCCGGTAATTACTTAAAATCCTTACAGTTAATTAATTTTTCTACACTCGCAGAATCCTTCACAAAACAATTAACAAAAAGATGGTAGTTATATATTGTTAAAAAGAATGCTGATGCGTAAAAACTGAAGGAAAGGATTGGTAATTTGAAGATGGTATGTATGCTGTTGATGAGAGTGAAAAAAAAGATGCTTGCAGTCGATCTTAATTTGGTTGTTGTTGAGGGTGGTATCAGCTTCATTTTGACATTCAAGTTTGAAAATTCTCATAAGAGAATTATAACAATCACCGGTATAGATTCCACAGGGATATATGCTGATACAAGTCTAAAATTCAATCATTAAATTCTTTAAACAGGAGATCAATCATACTAATTAACAAGAAATTAAATGACCGTACATAAAAACTTAGCAATCATGTAGATATTTAATTGAAGCAAGCTCATCTCATGGGTATCACAATTGATCAATGAATATTAATATGCAACAGATTGTCAAATTAACCAGGACATATGTAGTAATTCATTTGTATGGAACACAAGAGCTAACTAAATTCTTACAGTTACCTAACGTTTCTACACTTGTTGAAGTAAACACTTGCAGAATCGTTCACAAAATAAAAGATGAAATGTTATATGTTGTTAAAAAGAAACAATTAATGCTAATGCTTAACAAAACGATCCCTTAATGGCATAATAACTAATACAATTCTCACCCTCAATGTACGATTATCTAGAACTACCTAATCAACTTCATCCTACCAAAGAGTTAAAATATAAAATTCATCCTAACAAGTCGCCAGTAAATGTCAACATACAATTTGTTGACCACTTTGACCGGTGTCTTGATTTTTATTGTTTTCAAAAAAAATAAGAACAAAATAAAGGTAAAATGTTAAATACTTAAATTTATTTCAATAATTACACTCATATGATTTGATTTTTACATCTTGGAGATTCACAATGATACGTGATTTGGTTATTTTAGCGAATACAAAACCTAAACACATAAACCTGTGAAAAGGTCTGACGAGAAGAGGAGGAGGCAACTGATGAAGACAAACTCAAGCTTATTCTATCCTAGATGAAACCAGCAGCCGAAGGATAAGAGATTGAACTAACAAATGTGAAGAGAGCAACGACAGAAAACTACAAGAGATTGAACTAACCAGCAGTCGAAGAAGAAAGTAGAAACCAACAGGTCGGAGACACCGGAGATTTGACGAGGGAGGATTGGAATGCCGGAAATCGCAAGGTCTCTTCAATAGCTGATAATCTCCCTTCAATCGCCTAGTTGGGGAACTACGGTTTTAGAAATACGACCAGTCGAGTATAGATATGTATGTATCTCTGTTAACTCATTATTTCAAAGGCTCTTATTTCAATATATAATAAATTAAAAATTAAAAAACTAAAGTTTTACCTACACATGTAGTAAATATAAGTGTGGGTAAAAGTTGTCTTTCACCCACTCTTCCAAATTAGTATGAGTAAAACACCAGCTGCAAATATATTCACTCGCTCATTTTAATAGGTGAGGGTAAAAATGTATACCTATACCTACTCTATCTCAAGATGTGACACTAGAAATATAATTTAGTGGCACTTTTATTAACTGTCACTAAGTGTAACTTTTCTTGTAGTGAATATAAGATAACGATCACGAATGAGAATAATACCAATTGCCGAATATTGTAAACCTTGAACGAAGAAAACGAAGAATAATGGTTTCTTTCTCTCTCAACCGAACGGCTACATTCCAAAACACCTTTAAATCTCCTCAGATGAACGAATGATTGAAATTGTAGGTCCCGGATTAATCAAGCAAACAAACAATCACGCAATATATAATAAAGATTACGAACGAGAATAATACCAATTACCGAATATTATAAACCTTGAATGAACAACACGAAGAACAAAGTTTCTTTTTCGCTCAACCGAACGGCTACACTCCAAAACACCTTTCTTAGGCGCTTTCAAACGTTAAAATTAGGCTCCTTCACAAACGTTGAATTAATCTGAGTTTTCTAAAAATTTAATTTTTAGGCTCCTTCACGAACTTGTTAGAAATTAGGGCATCACGAACTTGTCAGTGATAGGTTCTTTCACGAACTTGCGGCGCATGAACTTGTTAGAAATTAGGGCATCACGAACTTGCCAGTGATAGGTTCTTTCACGAACTTGTCAGAAATCAGGGTTTCACGAACTTGGCAGTTTTAGGAAAACAGTACAGTTTGTGGAGTCTAGTAGTATGCCAAAACTAGATAAAGCTGAAACTGTAAGTGATAAGAAACAAGAGGAGATGAGCAAGACAGTTGATACAAACAGTCAAGATACTAGTGAGACACCTAAGACAAAGAGTGCATATAAGGAATCAATTGATAAGATGTCTTGCTTTAAGTGTCATGAGAAAGGTCATGTTGCTTTAGGTTGTCCCTATAAGAAAACTGAGTCTACACCGAACAAAGGGAAACAAGAACAACCTACCTAGAAAACAATGCCTGGTGATGCGAGCGTGAGTAGTTCTCAAAGTTTAGAGAAAAACTCTAGTGTGATGTCACGATTAGGTAGTAGACAAACACCAGTGTATACCAGACAAAATGAAGGACCTAGGAATTATTCACCGAATAGATTCCGAAGTCAATCAAAGTCTGGTCCCCAATCCATCCTAAGCAATCGTACACCAAATAAGAGTCACACTCTAGTTAGGTCTCACACTCCTAATAGACATCAGACACCAAGTAGAGCCCAAAATTATCACAATGAGATGTACAATAACAAAATTTATTCTAAGGGCTGAACAGGAAAGACCAATCCAATGGCAAAGAGTAGATGTTAAACACTCTAATTCACAACCTATTCTTGATCAAAAACCCAAGTCATCTGAAAGGAGAGATAGGTATTAGAAAGAATTCACGTTTGTGGATGAGAAAGGTATTACCAAGTCAGTCATGGCTTGGGTTCCCCATGATAACTAACTTGTTTTGTTTCATGTGTAGGAGTCAGCTACAGGTCCAAACAACAAGTGGTATGTGGATAGTGGTTGCTCTCGACACATGACAAGGGTGAAAGTCTACTGACGGACTTCAAAAGCGGGAATAAAGGACTTATATCTTTTGCTGGGAATAAAGGAGGCGATATCACTGCATTAGGAACGGTCACTAATGGGAAAATCACTCTCGAGCAAGTCTACTATGTAGAGAAGCTTGATCATAATCTCATTAGTGTCTCTCAGATCTGTGATAGGCAACACTCAGTACACTTTACTGAGAAGGAAGCGCTAGTGCTAAAGCCTGGATTTAGGATTCATGAAGAGTGGATAATGATGAGGGCCCCGAGGAAGAATAATTTATATATGATGGACATATCCATAGTAGAATCTTCGATGGGATCTACATGTTTATTATCCAAATCTTCAGAATCAGAATCCTTGTTGTGGCACAAGCGAATGGCTCACATGCACTTAAGGAAGATGAACTTCATCACTAAAAATGGTCTTGTGTAAGGTGTACCAATGAAGAGCTTCCAATTTGAAGACAAGTGCGTGTCATGCAAGAAAGGGAAACAATACAATAAGGCACACAAGTCTAAGACTAAGAATTCGATTTCCTCCACCTTTGATCTGCTGCATATGGATCTTTTTGGTCGAATCAACAAAAGAAGTATAGGTGGAAGTTGGTAATGTTTAGTTATCACTGATGATTATTCACAAGTTTCTTGAGTTTTTTTTAGGTAACAAAGGACGAAACAGCAGGCAAGCTGATAGGGTTCTTAGACCAAATAAAGAACGCCTATGGGAAAAGGGTGAAATCTTCGAAGTGATAACGGAGACGTATATTGCCTAACAGAAGGCATAGTGCATCAGTTTAGTGCACTATATGAGCCGCAACAAAATGAAGTGGCAGAACGAAAGAACAGGCTACTCATTGAGGCAGCAAGGACTATGCTTTTGGATTCAAAGTTTCCCACAATGTTTGGGGGGTAACCAGTGAATACAGCCTGTCATGTTTAAACAGAGTCCTTACTGTCATATCACTGAACAAAACCTGTTGCGAGATTTTAAATAAACGTCCAACAAATTTAATGGGTTTTGAACCATTTAGGGTGTCGTGTACTTTGTTGAAAACTAAACATCAACCTAT
The DNA here is from genome assembly GCA_020465985.1 of Centrapalus pauciflorus. Classification (NCBI taxonomy): domain Eukaryota; kingdom Viridiplantae; phylum Streptophyta; class Magnoliopsida; order Asterales; family Asteraceae; genus Centrapalus; species Centrapalus pauciflorus. The sequence continues at coordinate 91,611 of JAANYP010009405.1, read as the reverse complement.
GTTTGGTGAAAAGGCAGACGAAGGATACTTCATAGGTTATGTCCCAAATTCACCAAACAAAAGGGTTTTTAAGAAAAAGATTTGTACGATAAAAATTGTGTTTAACATCGAAGTTACCAGTTATATACAAGAGCCCCAAATAGGTCATGAATGGTTATTTGATTATGACACTTTATTTAAATCATTTAACGTTCCTTTCAGTTGTAATGCAGGAAATTTGGAGAATGATTTCTCAACTCTGAATCTTTATGAAGAGGGTAGAGTCTTTTCTAATTCGAGCATTCCTACTACAACTGAAGAAGAGCTATCGTCAGAAGAAGAGTCCCCATCATCTGAAGAACCTTCATCGCCTGTTAATGTGAACCAGACAAACACTCCAGCCTCAGAAGAAAATGATAACAAGGAGGATGTTCGGTCTGAAGTCACACCAACAATAGGAGAAATAAGATCTAATCTGGGTGAGAATCTTCAGGTCGATGCAGTGGAAACATCAAAAGTACATAAGGATCACCCACTTGAGGACATTATTGTGAATCCAAATGCAGGAGTGATGTGAAGACCACCCCTTACGGGGCAGTGCTCACAAGTCTAGGTCCCACATCATGCAATACGATATCAACCATACTAAGATAGGGTAATTAATTGCGGAATTAAAAATTACATGTACATTACATATTAGTATACAGATTACATATTTCAAATTAAAGTTATAAAAAGGGTAACATCTAATCTAATCATAACATCATACATTACATCAAGTCTACCCGAAACCACCACATTTGCTGTCTTCCAATCAGTACCAGAAAGTTTGTTGAGTAGTGGTCTAGAAAAGCTTCAAAACTTGGATCTTGAATGACCTAAGTACTAGGTCCTGCAGGTGATTTTCCTTTGGCTTTACCTGTAAAATATTAATGCAACATCTGTAAGCAATGCTTAGTGAGTTTATAGATTTTCAATATCAACATGCGTGTGAAGCGGAGTCATTAGTCTTAGCGTGATATGTCTTGGCTGCCGCTACAGCCCTCATGATTGAGATATAGTATCATAAGATCGGATGATGTTCAGGCCACACTCACGCTTAAATCGTGGGGATCAGCCACATACTGGGCAAGCTACCAGTAAGTCAATATGGCGGAACATCGGAGGTCATAACCAATTCATAAGAACTGGTGAAATAGCCGGGTCTAGAACAATAGACCATAAGGGCTAGTCAAGCTGAATAAGTCTATCAAGTGTCTGATCAAATAATGAAAGCTAAAGTCATCGAAGTCATGATAGCAATAAATCATAAGCAATATCTGAAGAAGTATTCAATGCAATATGAAATGATAATCAATTAGCTATCATGATCCACTGGGCAACACCCAACCTTGGTGTGCACAGATCTCAATCCAGCTGATAAATGAATGTCAATAAATCTAACAGCAGCAATATATCTCAACTGGATCTTATGCATGTTCAATCTGAATATCTATAACTCACAGGTCTGGGTCTTGGTCAAACAGATATATGAATCTGCCACCTGAGTTATCTCAGGATTTTATCTTTATCAATCTGTAATCTGTCAATCAATTCTCTGACCCGCTTTTAAGTCTTTAAGTCTTTAAATCTTTGTTCAGAATATACTGAACCTGTTCAAATTCATTCATGATAATATCATGTCAATTTCATTATCTTTATCATCATCATTATCATGGAATTTCATCATCTTTTGGTCATTGAAATCTGTAATTCTATCTGATTCTGATATCTGATAACTTGTCAATCTTTCATTAAATTCCCATAAGTTCTCTCAAAAGCTTTCTATATGTATATATATAATCATTTATTTTAATAAAAATATCAAAATGTAATAATGGGATCCGGATCAATCCGGATTCGGATCCATCCGGATTGGGAACCCGGATTCGGATCATCCGGATCCGGATCAAAGCATCATCCGAATTCGGACATAGGATCGAATTTAGTGTCAACCGAATTAAGCATAAGTCCGAATTTAGGATCATATTTGAATTGGCACCAAATTCGGATCATACAAGATCCGAAATGCTAAGATCCGAAATAGTATATGTCCGAATTTGGAAGCATTCGAAATTGGGATATCCGAAATCATGGGATCCGAACCGAAACATGGGTCCGAAATGGGTACCATCCGAATTCGGTCCTTACCGAATTCGGACCCCATACTTACTAATTTTCCCAGAAATGTTCTTCATGTTCATCATTTTGTTCATACGGGTTCTTATCAAATAATTCATAAAAATTCATTTTATCAACATGCAACTAAATATATAGTTATATTAACATTTTTGGGTTAATTTTATACATTTTTCCCTATTAATAACATCATATTTTAATCAAGATCATCCAAATATTCATATTTTTGTCAAGAACACATAATTAACAAAATTTTCCGATTTCTTCATTATTTGAACAATCTGATCACTAATTTTTTTTGTTTCTGTTTCATTTATATACTTCATTACATGTTTTTAAACACTTTAATCTAACATGCAAATCCTAAAATTTCATATCTAAATCTATTGATTTCGGTTTTTACACAAAACCGAACCAAACCTCAAAATATCGAAATTTAAGTAAAATTACCTCTAATCTTTGTTGATTCCAATTTGATTGATGATGTTATAACTCCAATTGCCTTGAATCTTCAATTGATTGCAACAATTTATGGAATTTTAATGAATTTTTGGTGTTGGCCGAGAGGTATAGAGAGAGAGTAGAGAGAGAGAGAGTTAATTTGTGTTAAATGATCTTAAAAGATCATTTTGAGGTTTAAATACTTCATTTACATTTAACCCACTTCCATTTTTGTATAATACATCTCTTTTATTTTACTCAATTTAATTATATCATAAATATAATATAAAATTATATTTACTTAATATATTTTTATTCTTAATCAATATTTGCAAATACAAATAATATAACAAAAATTATATTATTATCTCAAAACAGTCATTACATAACTGATCAAAAGTTAGGTTGTTACAGAATGGGCTCCACCACGCACAAACTTCGTCCCCGAAGTGAGCTATGTTCGAACAGACTGGGATAAGTTGCTTTCATAAAATCTCTGGATTCCCAAGACTGATGCAAACCTTTGTGGTGTTTCCACTGGACGAGCACCATTTGTATCTCTTTATTTTTAAGCTTCTTAGTCTTCGAGTCCAGAATACACTCCGGCTCTTCAACTACTCGAAGCTTCTCATCAATTTGCAAGTTAACGTGTGGTAACTGAATTTCTTTTTCGTCAGCTAAACTCTTTCTTAAGTGACTAACATGGAATACAGGATGTATTCCAGCTAAGTCCGCTGGTAGATCAAGACGATAAGACTGATTCCCAATCTTTTCAACGATCTTGAACGGACCAATGAATCTCGGAGCTAACTTGTTTCTTTTAATAAACCGCACCACATTCTTCATTGGAGATACTTTCAGCATCACCCAATCGTTAACTGCAAAACTGATTGATCTATGCCGATTATCATAATATGACTTCTGCCTGTTTGAGCTTCAAGAATGTTCCTTCTAACGAGTTGAATCTTTTCATGAGTCAACTGTAGAAGGGCAGGTCCTGCTATTGGCGATTCACCTGTTTCACGCCAACAGGTAGGAGTTCTGCACTTTCTTCCGTATAGAGCTTCAAAAGGGGCCATCTTGATCGTTGAATGATAACTGTTATTATATGAGAATTCGACCAACGGCAAGTGGTCATCCCAGTTACCACCTAGATCAAGAATACAGGCACGAAGCATATCTTCTAGAGTTAGGATAGTACGCTCACTCTGGCCATCTGCATTTGGATGATAAGCAGTACTCATAGAAATCCGAGTACCCATCCCTTCTTGTAGTGCTTGCCAGAATCTGGATGTGAAAAGACTATCACGATCAGAAACAATAGATTTTGGCACACCGTGACGAGAAATAATTTCTGTGATGTACAACTGCGCCAATCTATCGAGAGAATAAGTTTCTTTCATCGGTATGAAGTGAGCTGACTTCGTTAATCGATCCACGACTACCCAAATGGAGTCGTGCTGTCTTTTGGTCTTAGGCAACTTCGTGATGAAATCCATAGTTATATGCTCCCACTTCCATTCAGGAACGGGTAGTGGTTGCATATCCCCAAAGGGTTTCTGATGTTCTGCCTTAACCATCTGACAGACTCTGCAGCTTTCAACACACTTACCGATATCTTTCTTCATTCCTGGCCACCAGTAGTCAGCTTTCAGATCAAAGTACATCTTTGAGCTGCCAGGATGAACAGATAACTTGGACTGATGAGCTTCGGACAGAAGAGTGCTGCGAATTGAACCATACTTAGGAATCCAGATTCGGTTTCCCTTGAGACAGTGAAGTCCCAAATGATTCAGAGTTAGAAATTGTAACTGCCCTCTAAGATTTTCGGAATCAATATTCTCTTCTTTCAGTGCCTCGGCTTGAGCAACTTTGATGTCTTCAATAAGATCAGAAGAGAATATAACCGGAGTTAGGGCATAACAGCACTTTTCTGGATATACTTTTCTACTCAACGCATCCGCGACAACATTTGCTTTGCCGGGATGATATAAGATCTCGCAATCATAATCCTTGATAAGCTCCAAGGATCGACGCTGTTTCATATTCAGATCTTTTTGAGTGAAAAGGTATTTAAGACTCTTATGATCGGTGTAGAGCTGACACCGAGTCCCATATAGATAGTGACGCCAGATCTTTAAAGCAAAGGTAACGGCAGCCAACTCAAGATCATGAGTTGGTACACTTTTCTCGTAATCTTTTAATTGCCTTGAAGCATAGGCAATTACTTTTCCCCTTTGCATCAGAACACATCCTAAACCAGTACCAGTGGCATCGCTATAGACAACGAAATCATCATTACCTTCTAGCAAGGCTAGGATCGGCGCTTGAATCAACTTTTGCTTCAGAATATTGAATGCCTCTTGCTGTTTATCTGTAACATCCCAAAATTTATTTACATATTAGGGTGATGAATCATTGAAAGTATTTAGGAATAAAACGTTAAATGTCTAAATTAATAGAATAGTTTGATGACTTATTCAAGAACTTTAAATTTAAAATTCAATCCTTTTAGAAACATTTAAATTTTGTCATCTCTTGGGAACATGGAGCATGGCATTTCCACCATCTCTTGGCTAAGCCAATGAAGGCTTTTTCCTTGTAAGAAATTGTCTCATTCTTGTCATACTCATCCTCTATATAATCACACTTCTAAACTCACTATTCCATTGCCAAAATAGATATTTTAACCTTAGAAGAAATGTTGTTGGAGAGTGAGTGAGGGTTGGAGCTTGGGTCTTGGAAGAGGAGCTTCATCTCCTTCATTTGTTTTCCATCTATAATCTTGAGGTAACCACCATCTCCATTCTTGTTTTATAAATTTAACGTATTAAATAATCATCAAAATAATGTTTTTAAGGATGTTATTTTCTGAAAATAAAACCATTTGTTCAATATTTTCATCATCATCTTCCTTGTAGACATTGAACTCCATTAATGGAGTTTCTCCAAAATTTATGGAGAACCTTGAAATAACCTTTTAAACATCAAGCAAACTTGAATACTAGTTTAGCATTGAGTTTACTATATTATTTCATGGATTGGATAGAGATTTAGAAACAAGAAAATGAGAATTTAGGATTAGTCAAGAAAGATTTTTATGGTTTGACTTTTGTAAAACATGTGGATTAAATGGAACAAAGAAGAAAAAAAAAAAGGGTTGCCGGATTCCGGCGGCGGCTGCGGCGGCGCCGGTGGCCGGCCGGCCGGCTGTCTGTCAACTGCTCTCTGTCTGTCGTGCTCTGATGTCCCTGCTTGTCCAACTCTCTGGTGCCTCACGACAAACACAAGGAATGGAATCTTAAAATTGAAACTTAGGCTTTTATTTAATTGATATATGGGCCCTTTAATCAATTGATTTTAGGCTTTTAATTAATTGATATTTGGGCTCTTTTAACTAATTGGTATTTGGGCTTCTAATTAAATTGATATTGGGGCCTTTAATTAATTGATATTTGGGCTCTTTTAATTAATTGATATTTGGGCTTCTAATTAAATTGATATTGGGGCCTATTAATTAAATGAGATTTGGGCTATTTTAATTTAATAAGTTTAGGCCTTAAGCTAGATTAAATAGGTTGCTATATTTATTTAGTTTGGGTTAAGAAAATAGATAAATAAAGTAGATGGGTTGCACTATTATTGGTTTGGGTTGCCACTAATTTCTTGGATTGGGTTTATGTATATTAGTGTGGACTAATATAAGTGGTGAAATTAGATAATTAAATCAATTACCTTTTGGGCCTTCACTAACTAAAATACATATAGAATGATTCATTTTGTTTTAGTCATGAGTTAATATAATTAAATTATGATTGAGAGACTACTAAATATTCAAATTGAGTTGCATTAAATTATTAATTTATTTAGAGATTATTTAGTAAATAAACGCGGATAGTTAATGTGAATATTAAACTAAATTTCTACAAGGGGGACTTATAATAATTGGGACCCTTATTTTATAAATTAAATTCGAAGGTCAAAATACATTTTGTTAATAATAAACGCCAATAATGGATGCAGAACGGAAAGGACTAAATTAAACAAATATCGTAAGGTGGTTAAATATTAATAGCGAAATTTGATATTATGGTATCAGGACTACAGTAGTGTTGTGTTGGGCTTGGCTAGAGCTTGAATACTATTGTTAGAGTTTATACCGAACTTCAAGATTGAGGCAAACTATGGAACGTGCTGATTTGCAGACTATGTGAGTAACTTATTTAAATGCATAATATTCATATGTGACTACTTGAACTTGATATCTGACTTATTATGATTGCCATGAGAATTCTTTTATATTGCCATGATAAAATTATTGAGATTGCTTTGCCATGATAAATTATTACCATGAGTCTATATGCGAGATACTCCAGTATGCATACTGTGATGGAGATATTATGAGACATCTATGAGAGTGTGATGCTACTTCGTGTGGCAAAACACACACCGAGCGAGTCGGTGCGCTAGCATGTCGGGCGAGCCGCATGCCAAGATATGTCTCCACGGGCGAGCCGTGAATTATTCCGGGCGAGCCGGAACTGTAGTATATTGTATCTATGTCCAACAATTATTCTACCATTGTTATATGTGTATGTTGTGTTTTTAAATTTGTTACTCGCTAGGCGATTGCTTACCCCGTTGGGGGACTTATATTTTTTTTACAGGTTCTGCCGATAAGGGCAAGGCCACTATGGGCCAGAGTTCTCACTAATGTTGAACTGCGTGTTGAAGAGATAGAGATGCTTTTGAGATTCTCATGCCTTAGTTTTTATTATGATACTTTTGGGATCGGGTAGATCCTTAGACTTTATTAATTAAGATTGGCATGTAATATCAATACTCTGATTTTGTAAGCGTACTCTGATGATGTTTTTAGATAGTTGTTTGCACTATATATTATCCTTTGAGAAAAATTTTAATTATCCCGTATTTTGAGGTGCTTATAACGTAGAGATCCTGTAATCGTTCTATAGAATTTAGGACGGGTGTTTCAATATCAGAGACAGGTTTTGGTTTAAGTGAATTAAGTATCTGTTAGGTACTTAGTCTTAAACCTTAGGATTTGCATGATCACTGTTAGAATAAGTAATGACTAATACGGGATATATGGCCTTTTAAGAACCTATAGGAGTTGGGTAGGGGTATTATAGGAAATATGTGCTTATAAATATAAATGTAACCCCAACAGCGGAATTGATTGATAATAATAACTCCAGTTGTGAATACGTGAATTATAAAACTGTACAACAGAAAGATATCTATAAATGACAAGAACTTTTATGATTATTTGCGCTAACACGATAAAGAGAATAAAACAAATGCATGAAACTCTAAATTTCAGGCCGGTCGTCGAAGAGGACGATAGCCAAAGTCGGGTGAACGAAAACATGAATGCGAACGTTGAGTCTGTTAACATTGAGAACACTGAGGACGAGCAAGATGATGATGACGAGGTAGACCCAATCATGGCACAGGAGAATCGTATCATGAAGTATGTGACAAGGTATGTACGTCATGCCATGACAGAAGGACGGATGGAGAATCAGCGTGACCTACAGGAGATAAAGCAACTGATAGCAGCATCTAAGTCTGGTAATGGGGAAAATGAGCATAAGACACCTTCGGCCGAGGAAAAGAAAAATGGGTCTGGTACTGAAACTGGAAAATCTGAGAGAACATCATTCAAGAACTTCAAAGGCTGTGGAGCCAAAGAGTTTGCGGGAGAGACTGAGCCGATAAAGGCTATGGAGTGGATTGAGTGCATGGAGCGTGCTTTTCGTCTGAGTCATTGCTGGGATTCGGACAGAGTTACCTACGCAGCGGGTATGTTAGTAGGACGAGCTGGTACCTGATGGTTGAATATTGAGAGGGCAGTGGGATTTGATTTGATCCAGTCTATGACGTGGGAGCAATTTACTCGAAGATTCAATGAGCAGTATTGTCCGACTGATATGGTGAAACAATTGGAGAAAGAATTTTTAGCGCTGGAGCAAGGGGAGATGTCAGTTACTGAGTATGAGGCAGTGTTCAGAGAGAAGTCTAAGTTTGCGACAAGGTATGCGATAGACGAGGAACAAAAGATTGATAGGTTTGTGGATGGTCTTCGACAGGGAATACGAGAGTTTGTGATATTGCAAAAGTTTCTGACGTTAGAGGAGGCAGCAATGAGTGCACGAAAGCGCGAGAGAGATATGCAGAGGTCGACTTCTTCGTGCATGCTCCCACCTTCAGCTAAGAGGGGTAGATTTGACAGCCCACAACTGTTTCAGTCTCGTTCGACAGGATTCTCATCTGGATCTTCTCATCACCGAAGACCAAACCAGCAGGGACAGGGTGGCCGATTTCAGGGCTCTGCGAGACAGGCAGTTTCGTCAGCTTCCCGTTCGGGATCACGATCACAGTCTCAGTCTCAGTCACAGTCACAGAGAGATTGTCAGAGGTGTGGGAAACGACATTCGGGGCAGTGTATGGGGTCATCACCTGCTTGTCATCATTGTGGGGAATTTGGGCATCGACGTGTGAATTGTCCCAAGTCACCAGTGGTATGTTTTGATTGTGGGGTACAGGGGCACTACTCAAGAGACTGCCCGAGGCGAGGGCAGGCACAGAGCGGGAGTACGGCGTCAGTCCAACGTCCAGGAGGTAACTCGGGTCAGCCGAGAAGAGATGAGACACCGAAGATGAAGGCACGTGCCTTCCAGATCACTGCCGAGGAGGCCCGGGAGACTCCAGATGTGGTCACTGGTATTTTCTTACTTAATAATTTACCTGCTCGTGTGCTATTTGACTCTGGTGCAAACCGATCGTTTGTGTCTACTTTATTTGCTCGTCAATTGGGTATTGTTGCTTCTGTGCTTTCTATTCCTATATCTGTTGAAACTGCAAATGGCACTGTGATTACGTTATCTGAAATTTATCGAGGGTGTACACTCAGCTTAGAGAGTAAAGACTTTAACATTGATCTTATTCCAATGGTTATCGGGGGATTTGATGTGATTGTGGGCATGGATTGGCTAGCAGCCAATGATGCTCAGATTGTCTGTTCTAGACGCATGATTCGAATTTCTGTCGATTCTTATGAAGAAATTTGTGTGTATGGTGAGAAACGCGTGGGGGATATGGGACTAATTTCTATGGTTGAGGCTCGCCGAAGCATTGCTAAAGGTTGTGGATCTTTTCTTGCTTATGCCATCGATTCTTCTGAAGTTAAGAAGTCAGTTTCTGATGTGCCGATCGTTCGGGAATTTCCTGAGGTGTTCCCTGATGAATTACCTAGCTTACCCCCCGACAGAGAGGTTGAGTTTCGAATTGATTTAGTGCCAGGGGCAGCCCCGATCGCTCGTGCACCGTACCGATTAGCACCAACAGAGATGAAGGAGATGATGTCTCAGCTGCAAGAGTTACTAGACCGAGGCTTCATTCGACCGAGCACTTCACCTTGGGGTGCTCCAGTCTTGTTCGTGAAGAAAAAGGATGGCACTTTTCGGATGTGTATCAACTACCGAGAATTGAACAAAGTGACTGTCAAGAACAAATACCCGTTGCCACGAATTGACGACTTATTCGATCAGCTGCAGGGAGCATGTTGTTTTTCTAAGATTGATCTTCGGTCGGGATACCACCAGCTGAAGATTCATGAAGATGACATTCCTAAGACCGCCTTTCGGACCAGATATGGACATTATGAGTTCCTGGTGATGCCGTTCGGCTTAACCAACGCACCTGCCGCGTTTATGGATCTAATGAACAGAGTTTGTCGTCCGATGTTGGACAAATCAGTGATTGTGTTCATCGATGATATTCTGGTGTATTCGAAGTCTGAAGCCGAGCATGCTATCCACCTGAGACAGTTACTTGAGATTTTACATGCAGAAAAATTATATGCGAAATTTTCCAAATGTGAATTCTGGATCCCGAGCGTACAGTTCTTAGGCCACACGATCAGTGGTAAGGGTGTATCTGTGGATCAGACGAAGATAGAGGCCATTATGAATTGGGTCCAACCTCGTAATGCTTCCGAAGTTAGGAGTTTCCTTGGGTTAGCTGGTTATTATCGTCGTTTCATTCGGGATTTCTCCAAGATTGCTGTGCCGTTGACAACCATGACGAGGAAGAATGTGAAGTTTGTGTGGGGTGAGTCTCAGGAGCAGGCTTTTCAATTTCTGAAGCAGTGTTTGAGTAATGCACCGATTCTTGTCTTACCCGAGGGTAGTGATGACTTTGTTGTCTATAGCGATGCTTCACTACATGGTCTCGGATATGTTCTAATGCAGCGAGGAAAGGTGATTGCTTATGCGTCTCGACAGTTAAAAGACTACGAGAAGAATTATCCAACACATGATTTAGAGTTGGCTGCAGTTGTGTTTGCGCTAAAGTTGTGGCGGCATTACTTGTCTGGGACGAAGTGTCAGCTTTATACTGATCATAAGAGCTTGAAATACATCTTCGATCAGAAAGAGCTTAATATGAGACAGCAGCGAGCCATGGAACTTATAAAAGATTACGACTGTGAGATCCTTTACCACCCGGGTAAAGCAAATGTGGTAGCAGATGCACTTAGTCGCAAGTCATACACGGGGGTACTTTGTTGTGTGACTGCACGTCCTCATGCCAAGAATTCCATCATTGATGAACTTCTGAGATTGCAGCCCGAGGCTTTATCTGCTGAATTTGTGAGGTCTGAGCGCATGGTGGGTTATTCTGACAGACTTTCTGCTGACAGTCGTGGAGTGTTGACATTCGAGGGTCGGGTCTGGGTGCCCAAGCGGGGTGGCTTGCGAGATCTCCTGTTGTCAGAGGCCCATAATTCTCGATTATCAGTTCACCCCGGTACTACGAAGATGTATCATGACCTACGGGTAGACTTTTGGTGGCCCGGCCTGAAGAAGGATATTGGTGACTTTGTCGATAAGTGTGTGATATGTTTGCAAGTGAAAGCTCAGCATCAGAAGCCGTATGGTAGTCTACAGCCGCTTGAAATTCCTAGCTGGAAATGGGAGGAGATTGCCATGGATTTCGTCACAAAGCTCCCAAAGACACAGCGACAGCACGACTCGATTTGGGTGGTAGTCGACCGACTTACCAAGACCGCACATTTTATTCCGGTTCGTGAGAATTATTCCATGGATAAGTGGGCACAAATATATATCGACGAGATCGTTGCTAGACATGGTGTTCCGAAGAAGATAGTGTCAGATAGAGATTCTCGTTTCACTTCTCGCTTTTGGCAAAGTTTACAGCAGGAGTTGGGTACGCGTGTCACTCTTAGCACTGCTTTTCACCCACAGACAGACGGACAGAGCGAGCGAACTATACAGACACTCGAAGATATGTTGCGAGCTTGTGTGCTGGAGTTTGGCGGGAACTGGGATGCACATCTGCCATTGATTGAGTTCTCCTATAATAACTCGTATCATTCATCGATAGGCATGCCGCCGTTTGAGGCATTATACGGTCGTAAGTGCCGCACCCCGACATGTTGGCGCGAGTTGGGTGAAAGACCGATTGGAGGGCCCGAATTACTGCAGATGACACATGATATGATAGAGCTCATCCGCGAGAGATTGAAAGCTGCGCAAGACAGACAGAAAATGTATTCAGACCGCAAGCATCGAAATGTAGAGCTCGAAGTGGGAAGTTTGGTAATGTTGAAGGTGTCGCCATGGAAAGGCATTATGAGATTCGGTAAGAAGGGTAAGTTAAGCCCTCGATTTATTGGTCCTTATCGCATCACCGAACGCATTGGAGCTCAAGCTTATCGGTTGGAGTTACCGCCTGAATTAGCGGGGGTGCACAATGTATTTCATGTTAGCTATCTTCGAAGGTGCCTTGGTAATATGGAAGAGATGGTTTCAACTCAGGATGTCCGTATTGATGAGAAGCTGCGGTATGTCGAGGAACCAGAGCAAATCTTAGACGAGAAAGTATGCAACCTGAGGAGCAAACAGATCGAGATGGTATTGGTCAAATGGCGTCATCACCGTGGTCCAAACCATACTTGGGAGTCAAAATCTGAAATTATGGCGAGATACCCCGACCTATTCATAGCTGCAGGATCTCGAGGACGAGATCAATCTGATTGATAGGTAATTGTAACATCCCAAAATTTATTTACATATTAGGGTGATGAATCATTGAAAGTATTTAGGAATAAAACGTTAAATGTCTAAATTAATAGAATAGTTTGATGACTTATTCAAGAACTTTAAATTTAAAATTCAATCCTTTTAGAAACATTTAAATTTTGTCATCTCTTGGGAACATGGAGCATGACATTTCCACCATCTCTTGGCTAAGCCAATGAAGGCTTTTTCCTTGTAAGAAATTGTCTCATTCTTGTCATATTCATCCTCTATATAATCACACTTCTAAACTCACTATTCCATTGCCAAAATAGATATTTTAACCTTAGAAGAAATGTTGTTGGAGAGTGAGTGAGGGTTGGAGCTTGGGTCTTGGAAGAGGAGCTTCATCTCCTTCATTTGTTTTCCATCTATAATCTTGAGGTAACCACCATCTCCATTCTTGTTTTATAAATTTAACGTATTAAATAATCATCAAAATAAAGTTTTTAAGGATGTTATTTTCTGAAAATAAAACCATTTGTTCAATATTTTCATCATCATCTTCCTTGTAGACATTGAACTCCATTAATGGAGTTTCTCCAAAATTTATGGAGAACCTTGAAATAACCTTTTAAACATCAAGCAAACTTGAATACTAGTTTAGCATTGAGTTTACTATATTATTTCATGGATTGGATAGAGATTTAGAAACAAGAAAAAGAGAATTTAGGATTAGTCAAGAAAGATTTTTATGGTTTGACTTTTGTAAAACATGTGGATTAAATGGAACAAAGAAGAAAAAAAAAAAAAAGGGTTGCCGGATTCCGGCGGCGGCTGCGGCGGCGCCGGTGGCCGGCCGGCCGGCTGTCTGTCAACTGCTCTCTGTCTGTCCTGCTCTGATGTCCCTGCTTGTCCAACTCTCTGGTGCCTCACGACAAACACAAGGAATGGAATCTTAAAATTGAAATTTAGGCTTTTATTTAATTGATATATGGGCTCTTTAATCAATTGATTTTGGGCTTTTAATTAATTGATATTTGGGCTCTTTTAACTAATTGGTATTTGGGCTTCTAATTAAATTGATATTGGGGCCTTTAATTAATTGATATTTGGGCTCTTTTAATTAATTGATATTTGGGCTTCTAATTAAATTGATATTGGGGCCTATTAATTAAATGAGATTTGAGCTATTTTAATTTAATAAGTTTAGGCCTTAAGCTAGATTAAATAGGTTGCTATATTTATTTAGTTTGGGTTAAGAAAATAGATAAATAAAGTAGATGGGTTGCACTATTATTGGTTTGGGTTGCCACTAATTTCTTGGATTGGGTTTATGTATATTAGTGTGGACTAATATAAGTGGTGAAATTAGATAATTAAATCAATTACCTTTTGGGCCTTCACTAACTAAAATACATATAGAATGATTCATTTTGTTTTAGTCATGAGTTAATATAATTAAATTATGATTGAGAGACTACTAAATATTCAAATTGAGTTGCATTAAATTATTAATTTATTTAGAGATTATTTAGTAAATAAACGCGGATAGTTAATGTGAATATTAAACTAAATTTCTACAAGGGGAACTTATAATAATTGGGACCCTTATTTTATAAATTAAATTCGAAGGTCAAAATACATTTTGTTAATAATAAACGCCAATAATGGATGCAGAACGGAAAGGACTAAATTAAACAAATATCGTAAGGTGGTTAAATATTAATAGCGAAATTTGATATTATGGTATCAGGACTACAGTAGTGTTGTGTTGGGCTTGGCTAGAGCTTGAATACTATTGTTAGAGTTTATACCGAACTTCAAGATTGAGGCAAACTATGGAACGTGCTGATTTGCAGACTATGTGAGTAACTTATTTAAATGCATAATATTCATATGTGACTACTTGAACTTGATATCTGACTTATTATGATTGCCATGAGAATTCTTTTATATTGCCATGATAAAATTATTGAGATTGCTTTGCCATGATAAATTATTACCATGAGTCTATATGCGAGATACTCCAGTATGCATACTGTGATGGAGATATTATGAGACATCTATGAGAGTGTGATGCTACTTCGTGTGGCAAAACACACACCGAGCGAGTCGGTGCGCTAGCATGTCGGGCGAGCCGCATGCCAAGATATGTCTCCACGGGCGAGCCGTGAATTATTCCGGGCGAGCCGGAACTGTAGTATATTGTATCTATGTCCAACAATTATTCTACCATTGTTATATGTGTATGTTGTGTTTTTAAATTTGTTACTCGCTAGGCGATTGCTTACCCCGTTGGGGGACTTATATTTTTTTTACAGGTTCTGCCGATAAGGGCAAGGCCACTATGGGCCAGAGTTCTCACTAATGTTGAACTGCGTGTTGAAGAGATAGAGATGCTTTTGAGATTCTCATGCCTTAGTTTTTATTATGATACTTTTGGGATCGGGTAGATCCTTAGACTTTATTAATTAAGATTGGCATGTAATATCAATACTCTGATTTTGTAAGCGTACTCTGATGATGTTTTTAGATAGTTGTCTGCACTATATATTATCCTTTGAGAAAAATTTTAATTATCCCGTATTTTGAGGTGCTTATAACGTAGAGATCCTGTAATCGTTCTATAGAATTTAGGACGGGTGTTTCATTATCGGTCCAAACGAAAGGAGTATTCTTTCGTGTTAGCATTGTAAGTGGCACAGCAATCTTCGAGAAGTCCTTTATGAATCGCCGATAATAACCGGCCAATCCAAGGAAACTTCTTATTTCAGAGGCATTACGAGGTGTTTGCCACTTCTGAACAGCCTCGACTTTAGACGGATCAACGGATATTCCTTCGCCAGAAACGACATGGCCAAAGAATTGAATCTATAAGAATCATATCAGGATATCAAATTTTTGAAGTTTTAAGAATACTTAATGAATTTAGCTCAAGACTTATATAATAAAATTTATAACTGTCTGAGCCAGAATTCACATTTAGAAAATTTTGCGTAGAGTCTTTCTTTTCTTAATAACTTTAGCAACTGTCGCAGATGAACAGAATGATCAGCCTCCATTTTGGAGTAAGTCAGAATATCGTCTATGAACAAGATAACTGATTTATCCAACATTGGTCTGCACACGCGATTCATGAGATCCATGAATGCCGCTGGTGCATTTGTCAGTCCGAAAGGCATTACGAGAAATTCGTAATGACCGTATCTTGTACGGAAAGCTGTCTTCGGTATATCCTCATTTCTTACTTTCAGTTGATGATACCCGGAACGGAGATCTATCTTCGAGAAATAGCTGGCTCCTTGCAGCTGATCAAACAGATCATCGATCCTGGGCAAAGGATATTTATTCTTTATGGTGACTTTGTTCAACTCGCGGTAGTCGATGCACATACGGAAGGTTCCGTCTTTCTTTTTAACAAATAGAACTGGTGCACCCCACGGAGAAGAACTCGGTCGGATAAACCCCTTCTCTAACAGCTCTTGCAGTTGCTTAGACATTTCTTGCATTTCTGTAGGTGCAAGTCTGTATGGAGCTTTTGTGATAGGAGCCGCACCAGGAACCAAGTCAATACTAAACTCAACTTGACGTTCCGGTGGCACTCCGGAAATATCGTCAGGGAATACGTCTGGGAACTCACAGACGATAGGGATATCGGACAACGATTTCTTTTCAGAGTTGGATTCAGATGAAACATAACAGATATAAGATTCGTGACCCTTAGATAAGTACTTATGCGCTTTTTCAATAGATATAAAACAATGTGCACCTTTCCGCTTCTCGCCCTTGATCTCAAGTACTCGGCCGTCTGAAGACTTGATTCTGATGACTCGCCGGTTGCAGATAATTTTAGCCTCGTTGTTCATTAGCCAATCCATGCCGATGATGACGTCAAATTCTTTTAACGGAATCGGGATGAGATCGAGATTGAATACGATATTATCAATAAGTAGTGTGCAGTTTCGATAAACAGAATCAGCCATAACAAAATTGTTACTGGCTGTCTCAATATCTAGTATCACGGAAAGCTTTGATGGAATCTTACATAATTGTCGTGCAAAAGAGGTTGATATGAAAGAACGACTTGCGCCAGAATCAAATAATACACGAGCCGGAATCGAGTTAAGTAAAAACATACACGTAACTACATCAGGTGTTTCTTTTGCTTCCTCGGCTGTTATTTGAAAAGCTCGAGTCTTTGCAGTCGGCGTAGCAGCAGAGTTCTTAACTGTAGACCCTCCAGCTGATGACTGAGACTGATAACGCGGCCCGCTACGACACTGATACATAAAGTGTCCTCTTTTTCCACATTTTGCGCATCCACGTCCCTGCTGTGGACATTCTTCACTACTGTGACCGATCATGTTGCACGCGAAGCAAGTAACATCTTCTGGATTGCACAACCCCATGTGTGACTTTCTGCATCGCTTGCAGAATCGTGGCTCGTTCGTGAGGGAGTAAACTTGTGCTTTCTGTTGTGAACTATGCTGATGAGATTGCTGAGATTGCGACTTATTTGGCTTGAAAAATCTGCCAAATCTTTGTTTCTTCGGAGGAGACGGATTCATTGGGTTAGTCGTTGGAGCGTATAACTGATCGCCGTACTCTAAGTATCCTCGCTCGATCTGTCTCGCTGCTTCTACCATTTCCAGATAACTCTTATATTTGATAGCGCTCATCGGATGTCTGTATCTTGGATTAAGTCCTACACGAAATCTATTCATTTTTCTTTCCTCGGTAGCTACTTGATAGGAAGAGTAGCCGCATAGTCTTGAGAATTCGTGCTCGTATTCGTCAACTGTCTTCGTTCCCTGAGTCAGCTGCATCAATTGTACTTCCATTTTATCTTGTTGGTCGATCGGGCAGTACTTTGCATTGAACATATCAAGAAACTGCTCCCATTCTAAAGTCTGAATCACCTCCTTACCATAGATACTTCGCTGGGTTTTCCACCATGCACGGGCAGCTCCCACAAATAGTGCAGACGCATAACTCACTTTCTTCGAGTCTAAACAGTCAGAGATTCTAAAGATCTCTTCGGTATGACTAATCCAATCCATCGCCTGAATCGGATTAACTGTTCCTTCAAAATTCAAAGCACCGCTAGCTTTGAAATCTTTGAATTTGCAGCCTTTTGGCTGAGCAGTTTGGGTTTCAGGATTAGATTTATCAGAATCAGATTCATTAGTCTGGACTTGCTTTTCTTTTCTTTTATTCTTTTTATCTTCACGTCTTTTAGCTTCGGCCTCATCTCTGGCCTGAAACTGTTCTTGCATTATTTTGTTCTGTTGTTCTGAGTGTTGGGCTAGAAGTTGTTGCATCATTTCAAACATCTGTTGTGGGTTCATGTTGCTGGGAATATCACCTGATCCTGATCCTGACATCTTCTACTGAAAATTAAAATCAATTAACTATCAGTTTATAGACTTAGATCTATGTACCCTTTTTCCCATCCTAACAGTCTGTACATCCTATCTCAGTTCAAACCACCTAAATGATTGATACATATGTATTGCTTCAGTTTGAGATCAAGTATACTCACGTAATACTTGATTCACTCAAACTAGTGCTCTGATACCATCCTGTGAAGACCACCCCTTACGGGGCAGTGCTCACAAGTCTAGGTCCCACATCATGCAATACGATATCAACCATACTAAGATAGGGTAATTAATTGCGGAATTAAAAATTACATGTACATTACATATTAGGATACAGATTACATATTTCAAATTAAAGTTATAAAAAGGGTAACATCTAATCTAATCATAACATCATACATTACATCAAGTCTACCCAAAACCACCACATTTGCTGTCTTTCAATCAGTACCAGAAAGTTTGTTGAGTAGTGGTCTAGAAAAGCTTCAAAACTTGGATCTTGAATGACCTAAGTACTAGGTCCTGCAGGTGATTTTCCTTTGGCTTTACCCGTAAAATATTAATGCAACATCTGTAAGCAATGCTTAGTGAGTTTATAGATTTTCAATATCAACATGCGTGTTCAAGCGGAGTCATTAGTCTTAGCGTGATATGTCTTGGCTGCCGCTACAGCCCTCATGATTGAGATATAGTATCATAAGATCGGATGATGTTCAGGCCACACTCACGCTTAAATCGTGGGGATCAGCTACATACTGGGCTAGCTACCAGTAAGTCAATATGGCGGAACATCGGAGGTCATAACCAATTCATAAGAATTGGTGAAATAGCCGGGTCTAGAACAATAGACCATAAGGGCTAGTCAAGCTGAATAAGTCTATCAAGTGTCTGATCAAATAATGAAAGCTAAAGTCATCGAAGTCATGATAGCAATAAATCATAAGCAATATCTGAAGAAGTATTCAATGCAATATGAAATGATAATCAATTAGCTATCATGATCCACTGGGCAACACCCAACCTTGGTGTGCACAGATCTCAATCCAGCTGATAAATGAATGTCAATAAATCTAACAGCAGCAATATATCTCAACTGGATCTTATGCATGTTCAATCTGAATATCTATAACTCACAGGTCTGGGTCTTGGTCAAACAGATATATGAATATGCCACCTGAGTTATCTCAGGATTTTATCTTTGTCAATCTGTAATCTGTCAATCAATTCTCTGACCCGCTTTTAAGTCTTTAAGTCTTTAAATCTTTGTTCAGAATATACTGAACCTGTTCAAATTCATTCATGATAATATCATGTCAATTTCATTATCTTTATCATCATCATTATCATGGAATTTCATCATCTTTTGGTCATTGAAATCTGTAATTCTATCTGATTCTGATATCTGATAACTTGTCAATCTTTCATTAAATTCCCATAAGTTCTCTCAAAAGCTTTCTATATGTATATATATGTAATCATTTATTTTAATAAAAATATCAAAATGTAATAATGGGATCCGGATCAATCCGGATTCGGATCCATCTGGATTGGGAACCCGGATTCGGATCATCCGGATCCGGATCAAAGCATCATCCGAATTCGGACATAGGATCGAATTTAGTGTCAACCGAATTAAGCATAAGTCTGAATTTAGGATCATATTTGAATTGGCACCAAATTCGGATCATACAAGATCTGAAATGCTAAGATCCGAAATAGAGCATCCGAAATAGTATATGTCCGAATTTGGAAGCATTCAAAATTGGGATATCCGAAATCATGGGATCCGAACCGAAACATGGGTCCGAAATGGGTACCATCCGAATTCGGTCCTTACCGAATTCGGACCCCATACTTACTAATTTTCCCAGAAATGTTCTTCATGTTCATCATTTTGTTCATACGGGTTCTTATCAAATAATTCATAAAAATTCATTTTATCAACATGCAACTAAATATATAGTTATATTAACATTTTTGGGTTAATTTTATACATTTTACCCTATTAATAACATCATATTTTAATCAAGATCATCCAAATATTCATATTTTTGTCAAGAACACATAATTAACAAAATTTTCCGATTTCTTCATTATTTGAACAATCTGATCACTAATTTTTTTTGTTTCTGTTTCATTTATATACTTCATTACATGTTTTTAAACACTTTAATCTAACATGCAAATCCTAAAATTTCATATCTAAATCTATTGATTTCGGTTTTTACACAAAACCGAACCAAACCTCAAAATATCGAAATTTAAGTAAAATTACCTCTAATCTTTGTTGATTCCAATTTGATTGATGATGTTATAACTCCAATTGCCTTGAATCTTCAATTGATTGCAACAATTTATGGAATTTTAATGAATTTTTGGTGTTGGCCGAGAGGTATAGAGAGAGAGTAGAGAGAGAGAGAGTTAATTTGTGTTAAATGATCTTAAATGATCATTTTGAGGTTTAAATACTTCATTTACATTTAACCCACTTCCATTTTTGTATAATACATCTCTTTTATTTTACTCAATTTAATTATATCATAAATATAATATAAAATTATATTTACTTAATATATTTTTATTCTTAATCAATATTTGCAAATACAAATAATATAACAAAAATTATATTATTATCTCAAAACAGTCATTACATAACTGATCAAAAGTTAGGTTGTTACAAGTGAGAACTCAGAGTAATGTGAATATTGACGCATGGTTGTTATCGATGATCAAAGGCTATGAAGCATTTCACACTTGTTTGTACTCATGTTTCATTTCTCAAGTTGAGCCGAAGAGTATTCAAATGGCTCTAAAGGACAATTCTTGGGTTGAAGCAATGTAGGAGGAACTCTCATAGTTCAAGAAACTGCAAGTCTGGGAATTAGTGCCTTTCCTTGTGGAGAAGATGCAATATGGACTAAATGGGTCTTTAAGTGCAAAAGAGATTATCGAGGCATTGTTACTCGAAACAAAGCAAGACTCGTAGTCAAGGGTATCAACCAATAAGAAGGAATTGACTACAATGAAGTGTTTGCACCAGTAGCAAGGCTTGAAGCTATACGATTGTTTCTCGCATTTTCATCCTTCAATGGCTTTAAAGTTTATCAACTAGACGTCAAGAGTGCCTTCTTGTAAGGGAAAGTGAAGGAACTAGTGTATGTCGAGCAACCGCCAGGGTTCACAAATCCTAAGTATCCGGGCAGAGTATATAAATGGGATAAGGCTCTGTATGGGTTACATCAGGCACCTAGGGCTTGGTACGAGACACTATCTACTCATCTCCTGGAAAATGGGTTCGAGAGAGGGCATATAGATAGTACATTATTCATTAAATGGAAATACAATGATTTTCTGCTGGTACAAGTTTATGTGGACGACATAATCTTTGGGACGTCAAATGAATAGTTGTGCAAGGATTTTGAGAAGGTTATGTAGTCAAAGTTCGAGATGAGTGCGATGGGGGAGATGAATTTCTTTCTAGGGTTACAAGTTGACCAACGAAATGAGGGTATGTTCATCCATCAAACAAAGTATGTCTATGAGATACTAGAGCGCTTCGGGATGGAAGGAACAAAGCTCATAGCACATTTCAACACTCCAATTCAAGTCAATCACAATCTCGGACCGGGTACCGATAGTGATACTGATGTGGATCCGACGTTATATCGTGCCATGATCGGGTCACTTATCTATCTAACTGCTTCCAGGCCTGACATTATGTTTGTTGTTTGTTTATGTGCTAGGTTTCAAGCCAACCCTAAAGAGATGCATATGAAAGCTGTAAAGCGGATTCTGAGATACCTGAAGTCAAAACCGAAGTTGGGCATTTGGTATCATGCTGATGGAGATCTAGAATTGGAAGCTTACACAAACTCGGACTATGGAGGGTGTATCTTGAACTGAAAGTCAACAACTGGAGGTTGTCAGTTCTTAGGAGGGAGACTGGTGTCCTGGCAATGCAAGAAACAGACTTCGGTAGTCGTATCCACATGCGAAGCCGAATATGTAGCTGGGGGTAGCTGTTGTCCACAGGTTCTATGAATATAACAGCAATTGCAGGATTTTGGTTTGACTTATACTCATACTCCTATTAGGATAGACAACCAATCCACAATAGCAATAACCAGTAATCTGGTAAAGCACAATAAGACTAAGCACATTGATATACGTCATCATTTTATTCGTGACTGTGTAGAGAAAAACCTGATAAAATTGGTAAAAGTTTCAACGGAAGACAACTATGTCGATTTGTTCGCAAAATCATTTGATAGATCACGCTTTGAGTTGTTAATCCAACTAAACGGAATGCAAAATCCAGAGTAACTTGACCTAATTAGACAGTTTTTGTTAATTTTTAGCTTTTAATTTGTTTTTCTAGTTAATTTTTTTTTAAAAAACAATTATATATATATATATATATATATATATATATATATATATATATATATAAAGTAATAAATACATAAAAAGTTCAAATAAAAATAGAAAAATGAAAACAAGGAGAGAGGTCTTAGAGTTCAAGGTTCAACATGACGAGATTTAGCGAAAGCTAACAAACTCTAAGTGTTAAACTTTCACACATATTGCACTATAAATTTTAGTAATATACATATTCATGTTCTGATGTGTTGGTAGACATAAAACATGAAGAATTTTCCTAAAGGCCAATAAATCATCCAGAAATTGTCATATGTGTTGCTAACTTAGAAGTATGATCGATAGATGTAATTTCTGTCACATAAAATTTAATTATGAATGAGGTATGTAAATCATTCTGGGGATGTATTGCTTCATAAAAATACATCTTAAGTAAAGAGCAAGAATGAGTCGTAAGAAAGTCAAGACATGTCGCTTTGTTGTATAAAAGTACAGACCTGTCACCGTTGTTTTGACTTAATATAGAAAGATATGTCGCTTTGTTTTACGTAAGTACAGACCTGTCACTGCTATCTTGGCTAAATATAAGAAGTATGCTCTACCCTAAGACAAACTAAGACACTCTGTTGTACGTGAATACAGACCTGTGTCCGATGTTTGCCTGTTAAAGATGATTTGCAATTGCTAAAAAGTCATAATGATTTTATGTCTAACTTGATCATAGAAGTATGTCTAAGTGTGGCACACGTAAGGTAATTTCTTGGTAAATAAAAAGGCCAAAGGAAAGTTCTAGTGTTGCGTGTTTAAGTGGACAACGATACCTACAATCGACATGGTATGTATGTTACAACAAACAATAAAGGGATGTTAAAAATTCCAAAGTGTGAAGGTGCAACACCAGAATTGCGTTAGCAATGCTACATGATTGAATCTTCTATGACTCTCTTGCAAAATAATTTAGTTTGTGGTGTTTTCTCTTTAATTTCTTGCAATTTATTTTTTATCTTTATCTTTAAGTTCATTTTTATTTTATTTTATTTTAGTTTACTAGGTAAATTTTAAATATGTAGGATCGAGGTCATATACTTGGATTGGTTCCAGTTGGAAAAACAACGGATGCGTGATAATCCGTTGCTCAAAGTGAGGTGTTCCGCGATAAGTTGAAAAAGTTGAGAATTTTTCAAAGTTTTTCAAGTTCGAATTAAGTTTGTGACAAAATAAGTCCGTACGAACTTATGGGCATAAGAACGCATGAACTTAAGTTAGTACAAACTTAAGGCTTGTAAGTTCGTAGAACAAAATGTGGGGCCTATAAATAGTGCCAACGCATTAAATTCGTTCACCTACCTACGAACTTCTTCCTCACGAACTTAATAGGCGACTACGAACCTATCAAGGCGATTACGAACTAGTCGGACATCCAACGAATTTAATTCCTGTTTCACGAAGATCTCACTGTTCACTGTCGGATTTAACATTATTTACTTTGGTTTAACTTCTAACCAACAAAGTAAGTAACATTGGGGAGTTTAATTAGTTTTTCAACGGTACTTAGGGGTTTTAATGTCCGAAAAACAAAGGGTTAAAAACTCTAGGTTTTAGGCTATAAAACCTACAATGGAACCTTAATAAACTTGATTAGAACCTTTTAGGACTAGTTTCATTGGTCGATTAAGTCTAAAAAGTGTTAAATCTGGATTTTCAATTTACAAAAGCCGACAACGAACTTGTTCTTAAGAACAAGTTCGTACGAACATATGTGCCTTAAGTTCATACGAACTTATTTCAAATCATGTTCGTTTGAATATAAGTTCGTACGAACTTACCTATTCTAAGTTGTGTGAACTTATTAAGTTCATATGGGTCTAAGTTCGTGCGAACTTATGTGTTTCAAAAATTCAATTTTTCGAGTTTTAACTTTTTAATTGCATGTGCAGGAATGACAGAGCGTGCTTATGTGAATAAGCACAATATGGTGGTGAGCATTGACATGCAGGCACCAGAAGCTGGCCAATACCGAGAAATTCTGTCATTTCTGACTCCATCTCGAGTGGTGTATGCATTGACGCATAGCCCTACTTTGATGATACAGTATATACACCAATTCTTGAGCACACTACATTTGGACAACTCAGTCATGCCACCCGTACTCAGGACTACAGTCAATGGACAGCCGATTGCGTTCTCGGCGGCTGACTTGAGACTAATTCTGAATCTGGGGACTGAGGATCAAGAAAATGGCCCGACTTATTACCCTGCTCAATTTTGACAAGGGGCTTTTCAGAGAATGGGTTATTCACAAGATTTGGCCAAGGCTTCATATGTAAAGAGTGGCCAGATATGGAAGTGGCGGTACTTGATGCACGTTCTTCTAGTGTGTCTAGCACCGAAAAAGGCCGATTTCGATGTGATGACATCCAAACTTCAATCAGGGATGATCTCACTGGTCTGTAACAAGCCGTATAGTTTTTCGGGATTCTTTTTTGCAGAGTTGATTCATCAAATTACGGCTCCTAGTCACGAGCGATTTTTGCTATACCCTCGTTTTGTTATGATGATCATTCGACACTGATTGCTGAATTTGCCACCATCACCGGAGGTGGTTGTTGTTTCCGGCATAGATAAAAGAATTTTACCGATTGTCAAAGCCACAGCCAAAGGCGGGCTGAAAATGTGCGCCCACAGGCTGTTTGGTGCTTTGATCAATGAAGAATACGTTGCGCCGGTAGGAGATGGATGGTTGGATAATGAGCAACAGGGCCCAGTAGCAGCACAAGAAGCAGCAGCACCAGCTCAGTGTCAGCCTTTCCCAGCACCAACAGCAGTGGCTTCTCCACCGGTCGTTCAAGACGATCCAAGACAAGATGCTTTGGAAGACATTTTTGCTCATGGTGGAGCAGCATAAGCCGACATTGCTGAAGAAGTAATTCAGAATATTTTTCACCCCCGTGAAGCTCCTGGAAGTAATTCAGAATATTTTTCACTCTCGGTCGTTATCGCTTTAGATTGGTTGTGCCACGCACTTCACTACAGCAGACATGGCTTCTTCAAGATGAAGAAGATGAAGAATATGAGCCGGATGAAGAGGCTTTGGTTGAGAGGCATCAGAGGGCGAAGCGACAAATGACAGATCAAATAATGCCCTCACCCTCCGCAACAGTAACCACCACAGAAGCACCATCAACATCAGTTCCACCCCTTCTAGAGACAACACCATCGACCAGCCAGAGCCTTCTTCAACTCAAAGCTCAGGTTGATAGTCAGGCTGTACAAATTCTTCAGCTGACAAGGGCGATTCTTGAACTTCAACAGCATAATGCCCAGTTGGATCAGACAGTGGCTGATCAGCAATAAAAGATTGCAAATCTTGAGGCTATACTAGAAAAATTGTTAAAAGATCGTCCACTTCAGGGGGAGAGTTGCAAAGAAGATGCCATGAGGCATAGTCAGAGGGAAGATGAAGGAGACGACCCTAGTGCTAGCAAAGATAATGAGTTGGCAGATCTTTTGAAAAAACAATTTGCTCAGCTTGTTGATCCTCAGGGGGAGTCGGGTTCTTCAGCTGCTGACAAGGGAAAAGGCAAGTCTCCAGAGGCGACTGAACTATCTGAAGATGATCTGATAGAAGCCTTGTCAGGATAAGATGATAAAGAGATGAGGTTTGACTTCGAAGATGACCTAGAACAGGAGGATCTTGAGGAAGGAGAGTTTATTCCGGAAAATGTACTTGATTGGAAGTCTGATGATGAAGTAGTTGTGGATGAGGATGATGAAGTTAATGAGAATCTTGTATATAAGCAACCTGTCACGGAACAATATATCAATGAAGATCAGAATCTGATAGATCTAGATATGCTTAGATCTGCACAAAATGATGAATGAGTTTAAGGGATGCATGACAGGGAGCTCTCAAGAGAAGAAAAGAAGAGATGGTGGTTCAAGAGAGAGTAGAAGAAGATAGACCTGGCCACGAAGAAAAGGATGAAAGTGCCAAGTGTAGGAAATCTATCAGGTGGTATCATGAATTGGTTCTTTGACAGAGAACTGCAGCTATTCATTCTAAACAGAAGGGATGAGCTTTAATATTTGAAAAGAAGGTTGAAGGACTTCAACTCATTGCCCAAGTGTGAAGTGAAGGAGTTAGCTTGGAAGGACCTTATCAACCTAGGAGACGATCCTTACGCTGAAATAGTTGCAAAAATTATCAGAAGAGAGGGTCGATCTGGAAGGTTTGAAAGGCTTAAGCCAAGAGCTGGTAAAAGAGTGGTGGATGAATCAAGGATATATCCTCTTACTGGGAGGCAACTAAGATGGTCTACAAACCAGTTAAATGCTTGAAGAAGGTTCTGTTGAAGACCATGCCATAGGACATTCTGGGAAATATGAAGTGGTGGTACGTCGACAACGAAACAGCTGAAGCTATTATGGATGACGAAAAGAAAAAAGTTATTTTGAAGGTATATGATCCCTTGTATCTTGTGAACCTTTCTCGGGATGATCTGCAGAAGCTTCACGAGTAACCAATCTTCTATCACGAAGGATGGAGATCTGAAGGCAGAAAATACCAGAAAGTGGTTCGGATTTGTATTGAACAGGGACTGCATGCAGGGAGCAATCTAAATAGGCCTACAACTATAGATCAATGAAAATCAACTAGAAGCTTTCGTCATGGGGGAGTCTGTTGGTACACCCGGTGTGACGACAGCAGTCTAGTTTTGTAATTGATAGTCATTTGTAATAGATAGGGCCTTATTAATACAAGTCATGATTATATGTTCAAGTTTATGTCTTAAGTTCATGATTGTGTATTATGTTCATGATTGCATGTTAAGTTCATGATTTCTAGATAAGTTTATGAGGTATAAACTTAAGGATGATAAGTTCATGAGGTATGAACTTATGGATGATAAGTTCATGATTGTTAGATAAGTTCGTGAGTTATGAACTAATGGCTGATAAGTTCATGCGAACTTATGACAGATAAGTTCATACGAACTTAGATGCATGGGCTTGAACGTATAAGTTCGTGGGCTTGGGCCATGCACGAACTTATCGTTTATATCATGAACTTATGTTCAAGAACTCATGACAACTTTGAGAATTCATTTTTTAGACGATTTGGAGAGAAACATAGCGACCAGAGGAGCAATACATCATGTAGGGTTGATATTCTATTGACTAGCATCATGTTTGGCTCTGTGTTCCCGTGTGATTGTACGTGATCGATCCATTACCGTTAAACAAGGATTCCGCACTCGTTTGACGGCGTTACGCCTCGATAGATCCGAGAGGCACAGACCTTACAACTTGAAGTGCAACTGTCGAGATGGTCAAATTGGTTTTCCCAATGGCAGTTCACACTAATACATATCTAAGGCACACAAAATATTCTTGCAGATTTTCTGTCCAGACCAAAGGACTATAAATGTAAGGATCATGTTCAGTTGATTTACAAGGAACTTCCAATGGTACTCTATATACGGGACAACCAGTTCCTCCAACGGAGATGAGCAACATGACTCCCAAATTTTCCCAGCACCTAGCCTCCCAGTAGATGTGTTGGAGTCAATTGCAGACCTTACTCTTGACGAAAGCTCTAACCTGAACTACAGGAAGTTTCTTACAATCGTCTTAAAAAATCATGGCCCATACATGAAGGGACTCAGATTCCACCCAGATTTCCCCTTCTTGAATGTTTTCCACTTCAGTGATCTGAATAAGCTCCCAAAAGAGTCTTTATGTTTCTTTTGATACCTCTTTGAGTCATACACCATTGCCATATCCTTCAACTCGCATAAACTACTCATGTACATGCTCCAGTGTCACTTTGGTGAAACGCCTCTAGAACAAAAGCATGCATTCGCTCTTTTCCAGTGGTTCAAATCGTCACATCAATGGATCCAACTGTTGACCCATCCAAAGAAAAAGTATGGGATAATACTTTTCAGAACGCCCTGTTCGTTTATTCCATACACAAATTTGAACCAAGAAAAGTCACAAATTTACCATGCTCCATTTGCCTCATCATGGAATGGTATCAGAACAATCCGTCCAGGTTTTCCTTTAGGCTCCGTAGCCGACAGACGTGGCTCCGTAGCTTTTCCTTTAGACGTATTGTCCGTAGATGACCCTCTAGCAATGGAATGGGAGAGGGTCATCAATGATTACTGTGAAACCCATCTTGTACCAAGGTATGGAAGTCGAGTGAACTAAGATCTAATTTTATCATCTATTTTCCTAATCCGAATGATTACCATGATCCGGAACAAGAAGATGGTAACCCCTACGACCCGTACGAAGATGATCCATCACATCCTGATTCCCGCTGGAAATAGTTGTAGTTTAATAATTTTATCATCTATTTTAATAGTTGTAGTTTAAAGGTGTGTTTAGTGTGTTCTACGTAAATCATCACTATCTGATGTAAAAATGACAGAAGCATGATGTCATTTTAGCATTTTCTTATTCTAGTATAATAGAATTATATAATGTTTATGTAAGCACTTATGTAACGCTTATGTAAGCACTTATGTAAAGCTTATGTAATGCTTATATAGTCATGCCTTTTCCTTGCCTATAAAACGAAGGCTCCTCCTCACTTCTAAGGCATCCCTTGATAGAAATAAAATTTCCTTTCTATAACTCTCTCCCATCTTCATACTTCCTGTCTTTGAAGTTCTTCATAAATTTCAACTTGGAGTTGTAAGTTATATAACTTTAAATAATCGTTTTATTTAATAATTTCACTTTGAGTCTTTTATGTCTTACTGGTCTTATATAGATCAACCATAACTACTGGTCATATATAGATCAGCCATAACCCCCTTATATAGATCAGCCATAACCCCCTTAGTGGGTGGACTTTGAGGATATCGAAAGTTATATCCTCGGCTTAGGTGCGGAGAAGGGAGAGGTCCATTTGCCAGTTGTGGGGTGAAAATTCAGTGAAATGGGTGGAGTGAAGAAGATTATCTTCTCGCAAATGTTGGTTGTTTAGAGGTATTGGAGGGTGGGGAATGGTTAAGGTAAGCAAGGAATCCATGTGTCCTGTACAAGTGTAACATAGTTAGTTAAACATACTTGTATAAAAACAATATATTGTGAAGTAGTCTGAAATAAGTGTGAAATAGAATCCGTCTATTCTGTTTAAAGCACCGGGAGTTTTATCAGTAGAAGGTAAATTCTACTGAATAAAATCCAAAGTCGATCATTGAGAGACCATGGCCATGCGAACTTCGGGTGCACCCGAAGTTATACATAGAATACAGAAGCATTTATGGTGTTCATGCACATGCAGACGTGTACAGTACTGAAAATCATAAAAATGCATGAAAATGCAGATCCTAACACTAACAATGATAATGAACATTTTACTTAACTATACTAACTCACAAAAACTTGATTTAATGACCTAAAAATCTAAAAAATCAAGTGAAAACCCTGAAAAAATCAGAAATTTAAGACCTATAAATGTATGTTAAACTTTAAAATAAAAGTAGGGAGTCGTTACCTCGTAGCAGATGAGATGAGAAATGCAAGAAAAATGGGGAGAAATGGTTGAGGATGGAGCTTTTGAGAGTGAGGAATCGTAACACTGGCGGTGGAAGTGGCAGCGATAGCGTCGGAGAAGAAGAACTGATAGCATAAAAGGGTGCCTTGATATGAGGAGTGTTAAGGCACGTTAACACGCAGTTTAGACCAAATAAATTATGTGTGCCTGATAGAAGATAAAATAACTAGTAAAGAGAATTCTTGAAGTAAATGGCAACAAACTTGTGAATAGACTTGGTCAAGATAAGGTACTTAAAGTAAGTTAGGAACCATATAGATGAGAAACGAGAAATATAAATAATAGATAATCGATGGGTACCGGTAACATAAATCGAACTTAAAGATTCTAAGCTATGACTGTTAATCAGCGAGATAAGAAAAGAGGAAGAAGATAAAATTTTATGTGGAAACAATGAAGTTAGTGTATGAAACATGATGTTATAGTGTAAGGATCCGTGGAGAATAAACAAATACTTTGCCATGAAAGGGATATAACTATGAAAAGAAGTAATCTTACATAACTCAATTACAAGTAAGTAATAGACTAGATACTTGAAATTATTAAAAGTGCAGTCACAAATTTGATCATCTATATACGCGACTAACAAGGGATAAAAGGATTATTGAAGTGGATCATCAGAATAAAAAATAATCAACATGTACAAGTGATCATTGTAAGTTACCCGGATAAAAATAGAACCCAAATTGGGTAATAAGGCAAATAATTTTATAACCTAATAAATAAAAGTTATTAGGAATGTAGTTGGAACCAATGTATACCTAACCACGAGCATTACTTAGCGAGGAGGGAAATAAGTAACCCAATTCTACCTCGTACGAAACATAATACTTATATGTGAAATGAATATTGGACCCAAGACTAATCTGAGCGCAAAAAAATGAACAACCAGTTAATTTATAAATCCGAATCACCGATAAAGAGGTAATGCAACAAAATGCTAGTCAAATGTTGCTCATGAATATAAATCAAAATTTTCACATGATTCAACTATATAAAATCAATAATAATTGTATAAGAATAATCATGTGAGAAATAGACGAGTAAACTGAGTAATCCTTACACGTGTTTTGAGCTACCAAGTGATCGTTATTGTAAAATATAATGAAATGTGTTGAGACATAAATAAAGAAACGATAAGCAATATAAATTTGATGTGTAATTGGAATTATGGGCAAATCTTGTTATCGCGAAAGAGTCTTTATATGAAATAAACTCAGGTGGAGTGATTCATAAAATTCGATGATCATGCTAACAAGTTGGCAAAATCACTTCTAAACTAATGAAGTAATTATCGTAAGGTGTTGTCACACTATCTATGAAAGTAAGCATCAAAGATGTGTTAGAATCCAAATATCTTAATGAGATGTTAATTTATGGTGTCAAGAATACCAAATAAATATCCCAAATTGTTGGACAAAAATTATTAAAATGATAAAAAATATAAAATTGTAAGTTATAATTTGACGACATACCAAATTAATCTTTGAGAAAATAATAAGTGTAGTCATATCGTCTTTTATGTTTTTATTCTTTATTGCTATGTAATTATCATCCCATTCGGACCGAAAAAACAGGTTTTTCAAATGATAATTATTTGTTGTCAATTTACAAAGTTGGTAAACAATTGGTTAATGGTTGTATAATCAAAATAAAATAAATTTCTTAAATTATAATAAATTAAAAGTATTTCACTTTTACTCTTAATACATAGTTAATTGTAACACCCTCGAAGTAACCCAAAATGTCACATAAATGACACGTCAAGTGGCATATCGTAATATTAAACCTAACTAATTCCCAATTTAACATACAAAACCCTGGGAAATTAAAAACTTTAATTTACATGATACGTCACCGTAAGCTACCATACATACAAAACCCTGGGAAATATATACAGTCACCCAGTAACTACCTCTAGTGGGTAGCTAAACCTCCGATCTCGGAAAATGCCTACTTGGGAGCAGCAGGTTAACTACCTGAGATGCACACACAAAGTAAACTTGTCAGCTAACTAGCCGGTGAAAATACAAGGGGTAATACGATTATATGATTAAGATGCTGATGAAAGGCTTAGTGAGAATCATAGGGCCATGACATGAAATCATACACAAACCTGACACAAAGATAATAACCCGGTGGAATAACCCATGCACGCAGCTTCCTAGACCGCACAAAGCAGCCTTAGAGAGCCGAAAATGGTCAGGAGATAGCCAACAGTACCCAGTCGTACGATTGCCACGATACACGTTACACAAATTATACATTAGACCCTTTTTACCCAATTAAACACTTTAATACTAGCATGATATAATTACACACTTTTTTAATATAAAACTCTAAGTAGACACTTGTATGTAAGATAAAAGATCATGGAAGTATTAGAATATATAATCGTAATGCATTTCGAAAGGACTTGCATCTCACCTGTACAATTAGATTACTAAGGAAATTAGCCTTTTGCGACGACAAATGTCATCGCTAAAGGTTCATCTGTCGTCGCAGACGACCTTTTGCGGCGACACGTCATCGCAGATTGGTCGTCGTCGTAGCCTCGTAGCTAAACATATTTTGCGACGACTTTTTCCACCTTTTTCGACGACTTTTCCAAGCAATATCATGTTGACACGTCATCATCTTTTGCGACGACCATGTCGTCGCAAAAAGTATTTCGAAAATTAATTTAAAATTAAAATAATAAACTTTTCTGCCACGACAATGTCGCCGCTAAAAGCATCTTTTTGCAACGACATGTTGTCGCTAAAAGTTTAAAAAAAATTCCAATGGGTTTTAGTGATGACATGTCGCCGCAAAAGTCAAAATGTCGTCACAAAAAAGTGGCAAAAAAATGCACGGCTTTTTGTTGTTTTTTTTTTTGCTCCCGATCGGATTATATAAACCTGTTTGAGGAATTTACAATTTGATATGGTTTCAACAAACTCAAATCTAATAAATTTTAAAACATCGATAGTTACAAAAAATTTACCGAATAAACATATACAATTAAAAAAATATTACATAATATAAACTAATTATCTTCTTCGTCTTCGTCGTTTTCCTCGTCTTTGTCGTCCGAGTTTTCTTCATAACCAGGAACGTATACATTTGCAACTCTTAACGCATTGTATAAGAGTTCTTGTCAAGCTATTAATTTTTGTTGCTTTTTAGTTTGTCGAACAACTAATTTATCAACTTCGGCTTTTGAATACGTTTCTGGTTGTGATTGAGACTTTGAACTCGATAAACTACCTGGTAATTTTCTATCAATTCCGCGTTTATGGCCACGTCGTTCTCCCAAGACTTGAGACAATATTTCTTCTTCGGTTATCGGGTTGGAACTTCCGACTTGATTATTCTAAAGCTGCTCCATCTCGTGTTGTGTAATTCCAAAAAAAATTCGATATTATATATATATATTTCATAATAAACACTAAAATTAAATATTTATATACAATTTCATGCATTTAAGTAAAAATAATTACTTACATATTGTCTTGCAGCAATGTCATTGGCGAAAACGTTATTCTGTCGATGCATATCACCGAATTGGTCAATAAGACTAGGAAACTGACCCGTCGTAGGGTCGTACTGTAACACATTTAATGTAGATCTAAATAAAAACATATATATCAAATATATATTATAAAATGTGTGATTATATAGTATTGATTCTATATTAACATGTATATATTACCAATAACATGTGAGACCCTCTGATTTCTCAAAGGTCTCAAGTCTAGGCCCAGTAGCAATGCAATATCAATCAGGAATCTAAGATAAAATTAACAATTGCGGAAATAAAGTTAATTACGAACAGAGACAGAATTTTAAGTAGCAAGGTACAAATATCTAGACTATTACATCAAATCACATAATATAAACTAGACCCGAATCCCAAAGCTCAATCATCAGCTAAGTACCAAGGTGTTGGAACAGGTTCTAATGTACTTCAAGCTCTTTCAAGTCCCGACCTAAGAACTAGGTCCAACCAATCCTTTGCCTTTACCTGAAAAATAATGCAACAACGGGTAAGCTTATTTGCTTAGTGAGAATATAGAATTTCACATTTAACATGCAATTATGAACGCGGAAGCACATGCACTGCACTCGGCTCATGCACGGCTCAGCTCTATATGCACTGCACTAGGCTCATGCACAACTCAATCTCGAAGGGACATTGGCCAATTATGCTCTTTTGATGCGCGACTTTGCTCAGCTCCCAGTTATAAAACTGTTGTTGCTCTTGAGACTTTTAGACAAATTCATAAGGAATGCTCGGATGATGATAATCCATACACACGCATCATTAGTGGGGATCAGCCACGTACTGGGCTAGCTACCAGTAAAAGCTCTATATGGATATCATCGGAATGCTCAGCTCTAGCTACCCTCTGTGCTTTCATCACGTAAATCAGCACATCATAAGCCTAACATTAACCCAACACTGAGCAATAGTGATGGTGTTAAGCTTAACAATCAAGTGACTCGTCAAAGAATCGAATCTAGAAGAAGAAATACTCAGCTCAACAAATCATAGTAAATATACTATGACAATATTTCAATAAGCTCAAGATCAGATTATCAATAAATCAGAATCATGCAACAAAAGTCTCAATTCACATAATATGC
Organism: Centrapalus pauciflorus; assembly: GCA_020465985.1. NCBI lineage: Eukaryota > Viridiplantae > Streptophyta > Magnoliopsida > Asterales > Asteraceae > Centrapalus > Centrapalus pauciflorus. The sequence goes on along the minus strand of JAANYP010009405.1, from coordinate 56,989 downwards.
AGTTAAAATGAAATCTACAACTCACAGTTACTGGCTATTTGTGCTCTTTTACTTTCTGGCTCTGGCTCTGTTGCTCACAATCTGTAGTGGATAGAACCACTATCTGACTTATATCAGACTTTCAGATGCTCGCCATTTTGCTCGTTGCTCAATCTGTTATTAATATCATTTCTGATATTTATTAGCTCTTATATCATCTGAATAATATATATTCAGTGTTCATCATTTATGCTCAAGATTCATTCGTTGGTCTTTGATATCAAAATCTTATATTTTGATCATATTATCATCAATCTCTTAAATCTTATCAGAATCTTTCTATTCTTTGTCAGTAATAATCTCAAAGTCTTATAAAGTTACATTTCTGAAATCTAATCATTCATATTTATATAAGGAATTCTGTTGTTTATATTTTGAATCATAAAAACCACATCCGGATTAGGACCATCCGAATTCGGACCATCCGAATTCGGATCATCCGGATTCGGTTCTAGGTCATCCGAAATAGGCCATCCGAAGTTGGTCCGAAATGATACATCCGAACTAGCTTTGTCCGAAATGGCATCATCCGAACTCGGGTCATCCGAGTTCGGACATCCTTCCGTCCGGAATGGTACTTCATCCGAAATGGGGCTTCATCCGAATTCGGTCTCATCCGAATTCAGATCCCATGTCTTCATATTTTCCAGAAATTTGTTCTTGGTGTTCTTCTTGTGTTCATACGGATTTTTACTAAAATCTTTCTAAATTCATTTTCAGTAACGTGCAACTTAATATAAAGTTGTATTATCATTATTTGGTTGATTTTATACTATTTTCCTTATCAAAATCATCATAAGTTTATCAAAATCATCCAAATTACACACTTTTTGCCAAGAACACAATTTTTAACAAAATTTCAGATTTCTTCATTATTTGAACAATCTGATTACTAATTCTTGTTTCTGTTTCATTTATATACTTCAATTCATCATAATCTTTCATAATTTTACACATGCAACATAAAAATTCATAACTTTAAATTCTTGATTTCGGTTATACACAAAACCGAACCAAACTTCATATATTTCGAAATTTAAACGATTGTTACCTCAAATTCTTGTTGTTTGTTGTTGATTGTTGCTAATTGTAACTCCTCCTTGCCTTGATTCTCCAATTAATACACAATTTATGGATATTTTGATGAAATCTTGATGTAGCCGTATACTTTAGAGAGAGATTAGAGAGAGAGATAGTAAATCACTTAATTGTGATTTTAAATGGTCATTATTAAGTTTATATATCTCATTTTATCCATTTGTGTATTTAACCCATATAACTTTTGTATTTTACATCTCTTTTATTTTACTCAATAATATTATCATAAATAAATATAATAAAATTATATTATTATCTTAAAATTGAAGCATTACATGACTGGCTAAAAGTTAGGTTGTTACAGAATGGGCTCCACCACGCACAAACTTCGTCCCCGAAGTTAGATATGTTCGAACAGACTTGGGCAGATAGCTTTTATGATATCTCTTAATTCCCAAGGCTGATACAAACTTTTGTGGTGTTTCCACTGAACGAGCACCATCTGTATTTCATGGTTTATGTTTCTTTGAGATTCTCAAGTACAAAAACTTAAATTTCTCTTTTCAGAGTTCATATTTGATTCCATGTTTCGCTGTTTGATCATTTTAGAAATTCTGACTTATCATTCATATCTTTAATATGTGAGCTTCTTGCTTTATGCCATAATCAATTCACATAATAACTCAATACATGAGTTAGCTCATATATCTCTTTCTTTTGCTCTTGAGCCAATTATGGCTTTTTAAATCTTTCATCTGTATTATTGCAAAATTTTCATTTATATATTCACTTTATGGATTTTTGAGATTTAACTTTATATCTCATTCCATTCAGCTAATATCTCTATATATTAGTGGGTTCATATCTCTTTTTCATTTGCTCTTGAATTAACTATAGAGCTTTCCGGGAGTCTGATATTTGTACTTTATGCTTCTTTCATTGATGATGTTTCACTCATCAATCGCTTAGCTGATTTTTCTGACTTGTGCTGACTTGCTATGCAGACTTATGATTTTCTTTGCTCTGACAACAAATGGAATCAATCTTCCGACGCAATATCCGGAGCCAAGTCTTCATGTAACGACTCCATCTCACCTACCTTGGTCTCAAATTGCGCTGCCATATCCGCTAAATCTTTTATGTAAGCAGTCTCTCGAGAAGCAAAATCCTCCAAGAAGATCGTGTGTTTAGAAGCCGAGAATGAGATTGAGGCGAAATATTGAAATGCTGCATTTTAAAACTCGCCGAACCAAACAAGAGTTCGAACAGAGAATTCAAAGTTTGGAGTTACGATCGTCCACATCTTCTTCGCAATGGTTTTAGCAGTTAATAGATATTTCAGGCAATTCGAATATGATCAAGAACTTGAAGAGATCATACGCTTCAAATCTTTCAGCGAATAGGGAATACTAACGAGATGAAAAACAAATGTTATACAAAATCGAATTCCAAGGAAATGATTTGATAGAACTCAACAATTAACTTAGGCTTTCTCAGTGTGATTCGTTAGACACAACGACAGATTCTTATTATTAAAGTTAGATCTCGAGTTACCAGGGTTCCGAAACCGTCTCCACGAACATTTAGATCATCTTTTACCTTATCGTCATCGCCTTCCTCTATTAGTTTATTGTGTAATTCGGTCAAGAGGCTTCGACAAAGCAATAATTTTTTATTCTGTTTAATTATATGTATAGACTTAGGCTCGAATCTTCATTGATGAATTTCTGAATTTGAAATTACTTTACTCTTTTGGCGGAAGCTTCTCATTTATATACAAATAGGTGGAATAAGAATTCCATATGGACTATCTCACTAGTCTCGCATCGACATAATGAGAATCCAACACTTACATCTATATTGACATATAACAGACTTTTCATTGGACATTTATGACCAATTGCTTGACTTTACAAAGATCTCAATCTATTTCTTTATCACTCTCGCTTTGTTCCTCTGACTTCTTTTGATTCTCGTTCAAGTTGTCATTAGGTGCTTAATTACTTGATTTAGATACTCTTCTCATTAATATTTATTGGATCAGCAACTTCTACCTCTGTCTCATTATAAGACACGCTGTAATCATTTAGATTACAAGGATTTACGAAGTAGCTGGTGTTTAGGATTATATTTTGATTTCTCTCGGGTTTTGAATCATACATTATTCAGATTACAACACCTATATTGCCTATAGGTATAATTTCTGATTGGGAATGTATTTGTATCATAACTTCAACTGATACAACCCATATGTCATCCGCATTATTCACTATTGATGACAGGGTTATACAGTTTTAACTCAATACTTATTTTGGAATTGGAATTGTGATGATAACGGAATTAAATCATTTTAGCATATAAGAAATTTATTATTAAATACCGTTGGGGTCTTTTGGCGTTTCTGGTGTCTCCTCAGCTTCCTCAGCAGTTATATGTAAAGCTCGCGCCTTTGCTGTAGGTATCATTGTAGTACTCTGTTGGATTGCTCTGCCAACTGGTTGTTCAGGATTAGTAAGCATGTGTGCATTTGGGCAATGCTTGGCATAATGTCCACGCTCACCACAGTTGTAGCATACGTCGTTTCTTTCTGGGCACTCATCGCTTCCATGTCCAATCTGTTTACAAGTGTAACACGTCACATCTCTAGGGTTGCAGCGTCCGCTATGAAATTTGTTACAACGTTTACACGGTCGTGCTCCTGACTGTATGGAATAAACTCTAGTCTTCTGAGGTGTAGAGGATGCTTGTGACTGCTGCTGACAGGACTTTGATGAACTGAAGAATCTACTAGACTTCTGTTTCTTAGGTGGAGATGGACATGTAGGACTTATAGCCATCATCACGGGTTCACAACTCGAATCTGTGAATTCTCGCTCCACCATCCTTGCTGCTTCCACTATGCTGAGATACGTCGTAAACTTGATGCTGCTCATTTGTCTTCTATATGTTGGATTCAGACCCAGTCTGAATCGGTTTATCTTACGCTCTTCCGTTGCTACTTGATATGACGAGTAGCCGCAAAGTCTTGAGAACTCATGCTCGTATTCATCAACAGTCTTAGTTCCTTGTTTCAATTGCATCAACTGCATCTCGAGTTCGTCTTGTTTATCTGTTGGACAGTATTTAGCGTTGAACATCTCTAAGAACTGCTCCCAATCCAATGTCGTAATTGTTTCCTCACCATAGATGCTTCTTTGTGTTTTCCACCAGGCTCTAGCAGCTCCAACGAATAGTGCTGTAGCAAACTTAACTCTATTGCTGTCCAGACATTCTGAGATACTGAATATCTCTTCAGTATGACTTATCCAATCTAACGCTTTTATTGGATCTACTGTGCCTTCAAACATTAAGGCACCACTCGCTTTGAAGTCTTTAAATCTACAGCCTTTTGGCTGCACATCTCGCTTATTGACATGCTCATTATCGGATTCCGATTCGCTTGACTGTTCAGTTTGCTTCTTTTTATGTTTATTTCTCTTTTCAGTTTTCTTTATTGATTCAATTTGCTCTAGCATAAACTTGTTTTGTTGCTCATTATTCTTGGTTATTAGTTGTTGCATCATTTCCAGGACTTGCTCTGGGGTCATGCCACCTGATGGTCCACCTTCTCCTGACATAGCTCTGAAATTCAAATCACTAAACATTTAGATCATTAGCCTAGCACATTGTACCCTTTCATGTCCCGTCCTACTAGTCTCTGAAACCTATCTTAGTTCAAGCCATCCTGTCATGATTGATACTATAGCATTGCACAAGTTTGAGATCATGTATTACATATAATACGATGATTCACTCAAACTATGGCTCTGATACCATCCTGTGAGACCCTCTGATTTCTCAAAGGTCTCAAGTCTAGGCCCAGTAGCAATGCAATATCAATCAGGAATCTAAGATAAAATTAACAATTGCGGAAATAAAGTTAATTACAAACAGAGACAGAATTTTAAGTAGCAAGGTACAAACATCTAGACTATTACATCAAATCACATAATATAAACTAGACCCGAATCCCAAAGCTCAATCATCAGCTAAGTACCAAGGTGTTGGAACAGGTTCTAATGTACTTCAAGCTCTTTCAAGTCCCGACCTAAGAACTAGGTCCAGCCAATCCTTTGCCTTTACCTGAAAAATAATGCAACAACGGGTAAGCTTATTTGCTTAGTGAGAATATAGAATTTCACATTTAACATGCAATTATGAACGCGGAAGCACATGCACTGCACTCGGCTCATGCACGGCTCAGCTCTATATGCACTGCACTAGGCTCATGCACAACTCAATCTCAAAGGGTCATTGGCCAATTAATGCTCTTTTGATGCGCGACTTTGCTCAGCTCCCAGTTATAAAACTGTTGTTGCTCTTGAGACTTTTAGACAAATTCATAAGGAATGCTCGGATGATGATAAATCCATACACACGCATCATTAGTGGGGATCAGCCACGTACTGGGCTAGCTACCAGTAAAAGCTCTATATGGATATCATCGGAATGCTCAGCTCTAGCTACCCTCTGTGCTTTCATCACGTAAATCAGCACATCATAAGCCTAACATTAACCCAACACTGAGCAATAGTGATGGTGTTAAGCTTAACAATCAAGTGACTCGTCAAAGAATCGAATCTAGAAGAAGAAATACTCAGCTCAACAAATCATAGTAAATATACTATGACAATATTTCAATAAGCTCAAGATCAGATTATCAATAAATCAGAATCATGCAACAAAAGTCTCAATTCACATAATATGCAGTTAAAATGAAATCTACAACTCACAGTTACTGGCTATTTGTGCTCTTTTACTTTCTGGCTATGGCTCTGTTGCTCACAATCTGTAGTGGATAGAACCACTATCTGACTTATATCAGACTTTCAGATGCTCGCCATTTTGCTCGTTGCTCAATCTGTTATTAATATCATTTCTGATATTTATTAGCTCTTATATCATCTGAATAATATATATTCAGTGTTCATCATTTATGCTCAAGATTCATTCGTTGGTCTTTGATATCAAAATCTTATATTTTGATCATATTATCATCAATCTCTTAAATCTTATCAGAATCTTTCTATTCTTTGTCAGTAATAATCTCAAAGTCTTATAAAGTTACATTTCTGAAATCTAATCATTCATATTTATATAAGGAATTCTGTTGTTTATATTTTGAATCATAAAAACCACATCCGGATTAGGACCATCCGAATTCGGATCATCCGGATTCGGTTCTAGGTCATCCGAAATAGGCCATCCGAAGTTGGTCCGAAATGATTCATCCGAACTAGCTTTGTCCGAAATGGCACCATCCGAACTCGGGTCATCCGAGTTCGGACATCCTTCCGTCCGGAATGGTACTTCATCCGAAATGGGGCTTCATCCGAATTCGGTCTCATCCGAATTCGGATCCCATGTCTTCATATTTTCCAGAAATTTGTTCTTGGTGTTCTTCTTGTGTTCATACGGATTTTTACTAAAATCTTTCTAAATTCATTTTCAGTAACATGCAACTTAATATAAAGTTGTATTATCATTATTTGGTTGATTTTATACTATTTTCCTTATCAAAAACATCATAAATTTATCAAAATCATCCAAATTACACACTTTTTGCCAAGAACACAATTTTTAACAAAATTTCAGATTTCTTCATTATTTGAACAATCTGATTACTAATTCTTGTTTCTGTTTCATTTATATACTTCAATTCATCATAATCTTTCATAATTTTACACATGCAACATAAAAATTCATAACTTTAAATTCTTGATTTCGGTTATACACAAAACCGAACCAAACTTCATATATTTCGAAATTTAAACGATTGTTACCTCAAATTCTTGTTGTTTGTTGTTGATTGTTGCTAATTGTAACTCCTCCTTGCCTTGATTCTCCAATTAATACACAATTTATGGATATTTTGATGAAATCTTGATGTAGCCGTATACTTTAGAGAGAGATTAGAGAGAGAGATAGTAAATCACTTAATTGTGATTTTAAATGGTCATTATTAAGTTTATATATCTCATTTTATCCATTTGTGTATTTAACCCATTTAACTTTTGTATTTTACATCTCTTTTATTTTACTCAATAATATTATCATAAATAATATAATAAAATTATATTATTATCTCAAAATTGAAGCATTACATGACTGGCTAAAAGTTAGGTTGTTACAGAATGGGCTCCACCACGCACAAACTTCGTCCCCGAAGTTAGATATGTTCGAACAGACTTGGGCAGATAGCTTTTATGATATCTCTTAATTCCCAAGGCTGATACAAACTTTTGTGGTGTTTCCACTGAACGAGCACCATCTGTATTTCATGGTTTATGTTTCTTTGAGATTCTCAAGTACAAAAACTTAAATTTCTCTTTTCAGAGTTCATATTTGATTCCATGTTTCGCTGTTTGATCATTTTAGAAATTCTGACTTATCATTCATATCTTTAATATGTGAGCTTCTTGCTTTATGCCATAATCAATTCACATAATAACTCAATACATGAGTTAGCTCATATATCTCTTTCTTTTGCTCTTGAGCCAATTATGGCTTTTTAAATCTTTCATCTGTATTATTGCAAAATTTTCATTTATATATTCACTTTATGGATTTTTGAGATTTAACTTTATATCTCATTCCATTCAGCTAATATCTCTATATATTAGTGGGTTCATATCTCTTTTTCATTTGCTCTTGAATTAACTATAGAGCTTTCCGGGAGTCTGATATTTGTACTTTATGCTTCTTTCATTGATGATGTTTCACTCATCAATCGCTTAGCTGATTTTTCTGACTTGTGCTGACTTGCTATGCAGACTTATGATTTTCTTTGCTCTGACAACAAATGGAATCAATCTTCCGGCGCAATATCCGGAGCCAAGTCTTCATGTAACGACTCCATCTCACCTACCTTGGTCTCAAATTGCGCTGCCATATCCGCTAAATCTTTTATGTAAGCAGTCTCTCGAGAAGCAAAATCCTCCAAGAAGATCGTGTGTTTAGAAGCCGAGAATGAGATTGAGGCGAAATATTGAAATGCTGCATTTTAAAACTCGCCGAACCAAACAAGAGTTCGAACAAAGAATTCAAAGTTTGGAGTTACGATCGTCCACATCTTCTTCGCAATGGTTTTAGCAGTTAAGAGATATTTCAGGCAATTCGAATATGATCAAGAACTTGAAGAGATCATACGCTTCAAATCTTTCAGCGAATAGGGAATACTAACGAGATGAAAAACAAACGTTATACAAAATCGAATTCCAAGGAAATGATTTGATAGAACTCAACAATTAACTTAGGCTTTCTCAGTGTGATTCGTTAGACACAACGACAGATTCTTATTATTAAAGTTAGATCTCGAGTTACCAGGGTTCCGAAACCGTCTCCACGAACATTTAGATCATCTTTTACCTTATCGTCATCGCCTTCCTCTATTAGTTTATTGTGTAATTCGGTCAAGAGGCTTCGACAAAGCAATAATTTTTGATTCTGTTTAATTATATGTATAGACTTAGGCTCGAATCTTCATTGATGAATTTCTGAATTTGAAATTACTTTACTCTTTTGGCGGAAGCTTCTCATTTATATACAAATAGGTGGAATAAGAATTCCATATGGACTATCTCACTAGTCTCGCATCGACATAATGAGAATCCAACACTTACATCTATATTGACATATAACAGACTTTTCATTGGCCATTTATGACCAACTGCTTGACTTTACAAAGATCTCAATCTATTTCTTTATCACTCTCGCTTTGTTCCTCTGACTTCTTTTGATTCTCGTTCAAGTTGTCATTAGGTGCTTAATTACTTGATTTAGATACTCTTCTCATTAATATTTATTGGATCAGCAACTTCTACCTCTGTCTCATTATAAGACACGCTGTAATCATTTAGATTACAAGGATTTACGAAGTAGCTGGTGTTTAGGATTATATCAAGTCTATACCAATGAACACATCCAGTCACAACCAGGGTATAGCTCGGTCTCGGCAAACGTAAATAGCTCATCAAGATCGTCATTTGTAGCACCGAGAGCTGTAATGGGCTCATTACTAGTCTCATCAGTGTCGGTGTTGCGTTCATTGTCAATATTCTCCCAACAAATATCGTCAAGGACATAAACCATCTCATCTGTCGTTTGAGACACATCATGTAGTACTGGAGGCAGATTAAGTTGTTCACCATGATACCACAATGTCTTGTGACCAACACTAAACCCCCATTTATGTATGCGAGCCTCAATATTTTCAATTGAACCCCATTTATGGTTATTACATTTTCCACATTGTAACATCCGGCATTAAACCATGTTAGCAACTATGACCTAATCAGTATTTAATAGCCAATTATAACATAATCAATGGTCATTAGCAATTCAAAGTGATTACCAATGTTCATAAGGAAATTCAACTCAATTAGAATCAAATTCATCGGTGCGATGAATCGGGAAATCAATTAATCCGATCGATTTACGATATGAAGGATTAATTCAACTAAGTACATAAATAAATTATGATTAGTTACACTAATCATACACTAATACAATTACTTAACATTAATTATCCAAGACTAAAACAATTCATTAAAACAATGCATCCAAAAGTATTTATTAATTTACAAGAAAAGGGAAATACAAGAATACATTCTAAATACATTTATAAAAAAAATGAAAATACATAGAAATACATGTAGGTGGCCGGCCCTTAGGGGGGTACTACCTAGGATTTGATTTCTTTTTTTTGTTATTACAGAACTCCATAACCCATCTAAATCAAATCTTTCACACCCCTCACCCTTTCATCTCATCTCATCCAACACTCCACTCAACCTCCATTTGATGATCACTTTTTTTCCTATAAATAAGAGCTCATCTTTCATTTATTATCACAACTTCAAAACACAAGAAAACTCTCTCATTCTCCTCAGAAATATCGGCCAAGAAGGGTGCAAGAACACAAAAGTTGCAACTTTTATTCCTTCAAGTTTTTCAAGAAACTTTTGTGCAACTAAGTTCAAGATCAAGTCTTCTACTCATTTTCATTCTCCTAACACTTCAACGTAAGTTCATACTAACTTACTTCATCTTATATTTATGTTTATATAAGTCTTGCATAATATATATAATCACCAACAACAACAAGTTTCATATAAACTCAAGTTTATAAGTAACTAGTTTTTGTTTTTAAGTTGTTTCCTTCAAATGTGTTTATAAATATATAAACACATCATGAAAGTGTAAATATTATGAAAAACAAGTGATATATATATGTTTTATAACTTTTATATAAGTAGTCATTGAATAAACAACAAGAATCACTAGTTATTTCAAGTTTATGAACTACGGAATTTCGGCAGAAACGTTGCATCGACTTTGAAAAATCATAACTAATTCATAACATAACAAAATGAGTTGATTCTTATCTCAAAAGTTAGATCTATGTTTTACCTAAAAATATGGAAGTTTTCATAATTTATTATGGAGTTTAGAACCCCCGGATTTAATTTGGGAACCCGGAACTTTGACAGCTCAAAAATGGCCAACATAGCATTTTTAGCGAGCTTTTTCCCTAACTTAAACACCTCGAAAAAATGGCCCTTTTTGACTTTAAAAATTCTTTGTATATAGTAGTTTAATGTCCAAGAAAACCAAAGCCTAAATCGTTTTGGAGCTTGGTCAAAAACAGCCTCAAAGTAGGCCGAAAAACCTTCAAAAAGCTGGAAAATTATATATATATAAACTTGACGTTTTAAGTGGGTTTTATTTATAAACTTGTAATGTTGGGTGATTTAAAAGATAACAACATTTATACATACATATTATCATATATGGGAGTTATTAAATCCCTTATATCATTTAGGACTCGGTTAAACGCGTCCGGTGTCATCACTCATCAACAACATAAATCGTCGTTTTTACGATCATTTTGTCATCAACATGCGGTGAGTCTTCATAGCCCCTATTTTCACCATCTATTGGGGTGGAAATACATGCACTGTTTTCATATGGACATCAAACTGTTTATTTCTTATATGTATTACACATGTGGATCCATCAGCCCTCAAATCATTAACCGTTAATTGCATTTATTTGCAAGCGGGAATATATTGTGGATAGATCTATCGGGAGTCATGTCCCCCATTCGGGTTAGTCTTAATCGGCTAACGGCGGGATGCATATATATTCAACACATGGTATTACGTATGGGAATACTGCACATGGCAAACTCATTTAATTAAGCTTCGGTTGCATGATGGTTTATGTAATACATATATGGAATTTATGCTTTATAAATTCAACTCATCTAATAATGTCCATACAATTGGTCTTTTCGCGTAAACCTATGAGCTCACCAACAATTTGTTGACGTATTTTAGCATGTATTTTCAGGTGATTAAGACATGCGCATTTATCGGAAGCATTCCAAGGCTTCCGTTCATGTTTGAGTCGCATCATTTACAAACTCGGAGATTTATTTGCATCTTTCCTGATAAACTAAATTGTGTATTTAAATCTTGGTATTTTAAGAACTACTTATGCTGTATTTTGGTTATGTAAAACAATATTTATATTTGAAGTTAAATCAATGTATTTTTGAAAACGTCCATATAGTGGTCGTTCGTTATGATTATGGTTACGCTTCCGCGACGTCACGCTTCGTTGCCAATCGGGGTAACGGGGTGTGACAGATTGGTATCCGAGCCATAGTTATAGTGAACTTGGTTGCATTAGAACCTAGACTATAACTGTTACAAAAACTAAACTTTCTTCAACAACTGTGAACACATATATGGACCCTGATGACAATAACATGTCGAACAATACAGTTATTATCCTCTTTGACTCAGAGGATGAATTCTCACCCATGGAACAAGGAAGCCAAGGTGACACTGAGGTGTACTTTGGATCGGGATCCCACCCAGACCAAATCAATGATGATGTAATCGACCCGTCAAAACACAAGGCGGGCAACCGCGGCCCTGCAGCACAAATTGCTCCACCATCACCACCACATTTTCCATCCTACACCCTATTCAGAGACCACCCCAATGGACCATTGAAGAAGTTCACCCCTAGGAAAAGGGTGTGACTGGCACAACGGGAGTCTATCCTGGTACCTGCCCATCAGCCAAGCCCGCCACAGTAACAACGGGCAACCATAAGACAGTGGGAATGGATGCCTCTCACTCTCCAAGAGTGGGGAAATGAGGAAGGGATCCAAAGCCAGTTTGAAGTCGGAACACTATCTTCCTCTCAAGTGCCGACACTTACCCAGAAACCTATGTAAAAAACGATGCCTCTGCTGGTGGCAAGGGCCGCCAGACACGACCTCTAATTTCGACAAAATCCACCAAGAGGTCGGTGAGATCTTTGCAAGGATTAAGAAGGAGGCAATACAAACCACCAAAAAAACCTTGGGCCAACCAGAATACCTAGGAGATTCAACAAGACGAAATCGATGAATTGTGACAGCGCCTAGCAGAGCACAAAGCCCGCAGTGCAGAACTAACCCAACGACTCAACGCTCTGGAGTACGAGGAAACCCCGGAGGCATCTCATACTTAGTACCCTTCTACCAGTTTATAGTATATCTCTAGGTTTTTACTATCAGATGTACGTGAGGCTTGAAAATTTATCGAAAAACCCCGACCATATCATATACAAAGATTAGGTAACAAGAACTTTAATAAGGAACTAAGTTTTAACTACAACTCTGCGTATGAGGAGATAAAGTTATGACTATCTGCCTAAGAAATTTCCAACTCATAGACTTATCCTCTTACCCCATTAGATACCACTTATGCATTTCTACTATTTGATACTGGTGCTGATAGGAGCTTTATATCCACTAAGTTCAGTAAGCAGATAAATTCCATATTTACACCATTAAGTGTCACTTATGCTATTGAGGTTGATGACAGTAAGACGCTTAAGACAAATAATATAATTCGAGGATGCTCCTTAGAATTAGTAGGCCGACTCTTTGAAACAGACTTGATGCCCGTCAAACTGGGAAGTTTTGACGTGGTCATAGGCATGGATTGGCTATCGAAAAATCGTGCGGAAATAGTGTACAATAAGAAGACGGTTCATATACCTTTAGCCAATAAGAAGGTCCTTACTGTTCAAGGTAAAACAAGAAATACCAAAGTAAGCATCATCCCTAGCATTAGGACCCTGAATTGTTGAAAGAGAGGGAGCCAAAGGAAAAGCGGCTCGAAAATATTCTTATTATTTATGGTTACCCCAAAGTTTTTCCAGAACACTTACCTGAACACCCAACATCGAGGCAAGTCAAATTCAAAAATCGGCCTAGTATCAGGTGCGGTACCAGTGGCTCGAGCACCATGACAATTAGCCCCATCAATAGTGTAAGAATCGTCCAACCAACTATAGGAGCTCTTAGAGAAACGGTTTATCAAACCAAATTCCTCGCTTTGGAGGAGCTCCAGTTTTGTTCATAAAGAAGAAGGATGGTACCTTCAGAAGGTGCATCAATTACTGAGAGCTAAATAAACTAAAAGAACCGATACCCGCTCACAAGGATCAATGAATTGTTTGACCAAACTCCAAGAGTTAAGCTTCTATTCGAAGATCGACCTAAGGTCTAGTTATCATCAGGTTAGAGTTCACAAGAAAGATATTCCAAAGACAGCCTTCATATTCCGTTACGGTCATCATAAATTCCTATTAATGCCGTTTGGATTAACCAGTGCCTCAACGGTATTCATGAACCTCATAAATCGGGTGTGAAAACCTTATCTAGACAAATTCATGATTATATTAATGAATGACATCTTAATCTACTCACGAAACCAGGAGGAGCACGAACAAACATTTAAGACTAATTCTGGAGTTGTTGAAGAAAGAATAATTATATGCCAAGCTTTCTAAGTTTGACTTTGGGCTAATATAGGAATCCAAGTCGACCCCGCAAAGATCGAGGCTATCAGGAATTGGTCAACTCTTAGAACCCCATAGAGATACGACAGTCCTTAAGACTTGCAACTTATTATAGGCAATTGTCACAAGTTTCTCAAAGATCACTGGAGCTCTAACAAAACTGACCCGAAAAGACATTAAGTATGATTGGGGCAAGGATTAGGAGACATCATATCAGTTATTAAAGGACAATCTGTGCAGCGCGCTTATTTTACCCAAGAGAAGCAAGAAATTTGTAGATTACTGTGACGCTTCACACAATGGGTTGATATATAAAGATAGGGTCATAGCTTATACTTTATGAAAATTTAGGGTTCACTAGGTGAATTACATAACGCATGATCTAGATCTGGGAGCACTAGTCTTTATCCTTAAGACTTGGAGACATTAGTTGTACGGTAAGAAGTGTACTACACTCACAGACCATAAGAGCCTCCAACACATCTTGAATCAGAAAGAGTCAGATATGAAGTAGTGTCATTGGATGGAGCTAATAAGTGATTGCAACTGTGAAATTCGTTATCACCTGAGGAAAACTAATGTGGTTGCAGACGCTCAGAGCTGAAAGGAACGAGCTAAGCCCTTAAGAGTACAAGCCCTAGTTATAACCATTCAACCAAACCTTCCTCCCTTAGTTCATGATGCACAAGTAGAAGTTGTTAACGAGGAAAATATGAAAAATGAAGCCCTGCACGGAATGGATAAATAGTTTGGGATAAGGGCTGAAAAAAATCGATATTTCATTAATAGAATCTGATTACTCCGTCTGGTGGAATAAGAAAGCTGGCTATGGATGAAGGACACAAATCAGGATATGTTGTTCACCCCGGATCCGATAAAATGTATCATGACCTCAAGGAGCTATACGGGTGGCCTAACATGAAGAATGACGTTGCCACATATGTCAACAAATTCCTATCATGCTCCAAAGTTAAGACCAAACATCAGAAACTGTTTGGGTAATAGTCGACCGCCTAACAAAATTCGTGCATCCCTACCAGTCAAGGAGAACAACAGAAAGAACAAGCTAGTCCAAACGTACCTCAAGGAAGTCGTCTTCGGACACGGAGTGCCTATTTCAATCATTTCGGATACGGATAGTAGATTCACATCTAGATTTTTGGCAAACGTTACAGCAAGCTTTGGGTACAAACTTGGTCATGAGTACCACCTATCACCATCAGACCGATGATCAAAATAAAAGAAAGATTCAAACCCTAGAACCTATGTTAAGAGCCTGTGTAATGGATTTTGGGAAGTGTTGGGATACTGTCAAGATCAAAATCACATAAGATTAACTGGTTCTAATAAATCAGAGTGTAAACCAATAACCTTGTATTGAATCAAAGTCCAATTAAGAAGTTTGCGGAATAACACTTAATTGTTTTAAAAAAAACTTTCAAAATAAATAATAGATAAATATAACTAAAATCAAATCCTTTATATTGCCAAAATTACTGATTACAATCACCTCTAGTCTGTTTGATTAGACGAAGAACACAGACTGTTCTTAGGGTTTTACAACCTTAGATGCTTGAGAAACTTTGTCAGAAATCAATTACAATGAAGCACAGAATTACAAAACTTTCAAGTACAAACTTACAATAGAAAGACCTACTCTATCTATATATATAGCCTTCTGATTTGTTTCCTTGATGGACTCTGATTTCTCTGGTAGTAGATATGCTTGGAAGATATTCAAATCTTGAAATATATATCACTTCCTGAATTTCTGCACTTTTTGTTGTTAATCTGTTGAGCAGCTTGAACTTTTAACTCTGGCAGCTTGAACTTTTGAACTAGCAGCTCGAACTTATTTAACTAACAGCTTGAACTTTGTGTTTACACAGAAATACTACTAACAGTTTGAGAAATCTAACTAACAGCTTGACATACTTAAAATATTTCCCAACAATCTCCCCTAACTTAAATTCTTTACACAAGACTTTAAGTTTCTATACAAATAAGGAAATAAAACAAAGTAAAACTGTTATATACAAACGAAGGCATCCAAAAACTTACAACTGTGAAAGTTTCTGCCTTATAGCTTTTATGAATTCTCTCTTCAACTCCCCTTTATCACAATTAATCTTCATAGAGCTCATTTGGAGTAGCCATGCATTTGGCAGATTGAGAAATTCAAAATTGTAGAACCTGTTGGATCTGTCTGCATGCTTGTGTCTATATGTCATTGATTTGACATATAAATCAACCTGTACAATCTTCATATCATTGGCAGTGTCTATATCTACTCTGGTAGACTCTGGTCAAAAATACTTCTGAGATCTTTCAAATTTCGTTGAACCCAAACACATTGAGACCTAAAGTGACTGGCAGTTCCAATATGATGCATTTGTGTCAGCTCATCTCTAGTAAGTCTCCGTACTAGATGGATCAGGCTTTTAAATTCTTCCTCTGGACCAGCCTCTCTTTTGATTACAAAATGATACACTAAATCAATGTCATCCATTGACTTAGCATACCAGTAAGGAATAGGAGGTCTAGAGAAGTCATGCTGATCCAGGATTTTTTCAATTTCCATCGCCTTTTGCAGCTGTTGTTCAAACAACACTCTCTTAACTTGATCAAACTTTGCTTGTTGAATGGTTTCTGAAGGAGGATCATTAGCAACAGTTTGAACTGGTTCCTGTGGACCTTGGACTTGTTGGGAGGCTGTGGATGCTTTTTCCTTCTCCTTTTCTTTGTCATATAAAGCCTGAAGCTTTTCAGTTGACCATGACTGAGCAATTACTTTTGATATTCCAGCTGTAGCAGAGAAATTTATCAAAAATCTTCTATGTTCTGCCTTTGAAGGCCCTATTGGTCTTTTCCTCTTCTTTTGACTATCCTTGACCAGAAACCCTCTTAGTTAATCTCCTAAGGTTTCATCATCTCGCATTGTTTCATGGGTTTGCTGGTCTAAGATCTCATCTTGTTCTTCTGCAAATTTCCTTGCCAGTTCAGCATCATGGGCAACTTGGGCTTCTTTAGAGATGAATTTGATCTTTGGAGTCTCAATCAGAATACCCTTGCCCTTGTCTTTGGAAGCTGATGTTGTGGGTTGGACTGCTGGGGCAGGAGCTTGAGGACCTTCCCTAATGACCACTCCACTTATCCTGGTGGGAGCAGCTTAAGCTTCTAGACTAACAGCTTGAGAAACTGTTAGGACTGTTAGCCTAGAAACTGATGCTGTTGGTGGAGAAGTTGAAGCTGTTTGGACTCTATGAGGGATCTCCTGATTCTCCCCCTTTTTGGATGCATTGGTTTGGCCAGGGGGACCAAAAATCTTTGCAAGCAGGGATCAAACTAACTTCTCAAGCTGTATGATCTTGTTACCACAAAGTGTGAACCCAAGGTGAAACTGATCCAGTCTTTGTTGTTGGGCTGCTGTTAAATGTTGCAAAGCTGTGATTTGATCTCCCTGTGCAGCAATAATGGCCTTGTAATGTTCAAAAATAGCTACAATAGGTTTCAGCTGTTAATCCGTTAAGGCCATTAGTTGCAGACTAGCCTCAAGATCTTCAAATGATAGTGGTATTTGAGATCTATCACTGGCAGGAATTTCAGAAGTAGAAACATCTGGGCCACTTTGTTCTTGGTACTGGGGACTTCCAGAAGGTGCTTGCACACCCTCTATGGGTGTGGTCTTAGATATGTCGATACTGTCATGTGCCTCTTGTGTAGAGACATGAGTAGTACAAGCCACGAAACCCATATGAACATCCTCTGATGGGATGTCCACCTCCAAATTGAGGGTGGGAGAATCCTCATTGGGTTCTCTTTCGATATTCTGTGCAGGAGTGTCCCCCTGCATAGGGCTATTTGGCTCTGGGAGTTGGACTGTGGAGGAAGGAGCTCCTACAACCCTTTGTCTTTTATACATTTGCAGTGAGGGGCTGGGGATGTATGTATAATAGAAGGAACACAGGAAGTGTTTGTATCATGAGGAGTGGGTTGGTGTCCTGGGGGTGAAGCAGTAATGGATGGCTGAGCCTGCTCAGGACCCTCTCCTCTGTTTCTTGGATTGATGTCCTGCGTTGCAGAAGGAAATGGGACATCCACATTGTGAAAATTGGCACTTGGTTTCAAAAGTCTTTTGATAGAAGATAAAGAGTGCCTATGAGAAATATGTATCCTTTTATGTATTTTAAAATTATTGCAAGACTTTGCAATTATTTCTGCCAAAAACCGTGGATACATCAAAATTTTCCATTCTTTAGGGCATGATGCCTTAACATCCCTTGAAAAATCATATTTGAAAAATTAAACTGTTGGCCTGTTGATAAGCACACCAAGGCAGTGGCAATATTTGAAGAAAATTCAGACCAACCCGTTCTTTTAGGGCTTATACACTGCTAAATAATATGCACAAGATATTTCCATTTAGGGGCAAAATGTGCTTTGAAAAAGGTAAAAGATTCAGTTGGGCCCCTATACCCAATAGCAAAAAGTCCTTCATGTAAAGCAGTAAGGGATAGGTCAGTTATACCTGTCGCATCTTGAAGATGCAGATGTTGGCGTATAGACTCCTCGATGATGGTAATGGGAATACCATCAATGTTGGATACAAAACAGGTGACTCCATTAGTGGTATTTACAGTGGCTGACTTCCAGAACTGCGCTATATGGGCGACGTATATGGTGGGATTAATAGTGAGAGCATGATGGACATGGGAACCACGAATAAAGTCCATCATGTCATGGAATGGTTGCAGTTCAACATGTTTGAGAGAGTAGGGTAGGCAGTTATGTTCTTTGACAAACTCCATTAGAAATCAAGACGGTGATTTAGGGTTTGGAACGACTGTGTGTAAATCGCTCAGAGAGAAAATGAAAAGATTGTGGAAGATATTTTTGCAACTGGTAGTTGCAATCGAACTAAACTGGGACTTTAAAGGTTTTGGCTTTTCAAAAATATCTAGTCCCGCGCATGATCTTATGAAGAATTACTTCATTACCCTGCACACTTTGACAGACCAAGTGAAACAACTCACAGTCCGAGAAAATGAACTAGCAGTTTGAGAATAGTCTCAAGCTGTTAGTTGAAAATTGAGCATTTTCTTATGAAACAGTGTCTCCCCCTTAACTAAGCACATCGAATAAGTATTTTCTTCATGAAATAAAGGAGAATAATGAAGAACAAATTAATCCATATTTACCATATCAATATTTGATACTAGAAAGGTGAATCTCCCTACATCAAATGGTTTTCTAAATAGATCAGCTAACTGATCATCTGTATGAATTTTGGTAACTTGGATTAATTTCTTCTCATTACAGTCCCTTATAAATGAAATCTAATGTCTATGTGCTTGGTTTTGGGAAATTTCACTGGATTTTGTACAATGCTTATTGCACTTGAATTGTCAATATAAATCGGAGTAGATAGAAAGTTCATACCATAGTCTCTCAGTTGGTTCTGAATCCACATTACCTGGGAACAGCAGCAGGCAGCTGCAACATATTCTGCTTCAGTAGATGAAGTGGAAACAGTGGTCTGCTTTTTGCACTGCCAAGAGACCAGTCTTGCTCCTAGATATTGACATCCACCAGTTGTGGATTTTCTGTCTATGTTGCAACATCCATAGTCACTGTCAGATTAGGCTATAAGTTCAAGAGGAGAGTCCTTTGGATACCATAGTCCCAATTTTGGTTGGCCCTTGAGGTATCTAAAGATTCTCTTAACAGCAAACAAATATGAGTTCTTTGGAGCACATTGAAACCTAGCACAAACACAAACAGCAAACATTATATTAGGTCTAGAAGATGTGAGATACATTAGTGAACCTATCAAGGATATGTATAAGTGAATATCCACATCCACTCCTTCTTTATCTGCATGTCCATTGGTGTGCTGGCCACTTTGGTGTCCTTGTATCCAAACTTTTCCAGGATGTCATTCACATACTTTGATTGACTTATAAAAAGTCCAGTGGGTTTCTGCTTGACCTGCAATCCTAGAAAGAAAGTTAGTTCACCCATTGAACTCATTTGAAACTTCTTGTGCATCAAGGTTTCAAACTCCTTGCACAGAATGTCATTTGTTGATCCCAAGATGATATCATCAACATAGATCTGAACAAGAAGAATCTCTGATTCGATGAAATTTGGGAATAATGTCTTGTCCAGAGTACCTCTCTTGAATCCATTTTGTAGAAGATATGAAGACAAAGTGTCATACCATGCTCTTGGGGCTTGGTGGAGTCCATAGTGTTCTTTCTCTAACTTGTAGACTCTGTCTGGATACTTATAGTCCTCAAATCTAGGGGGTTGACACACATAAACCTCTTCTTCGATTGTACCATACAAGAATGCATATTTCACATCCATTTGGTACACTTTGAACCCTTTGTAGCTGGCATAAGCTAGGAACAGTCTGATGGCTTCTATCCTTGCTACTGGGGCAAAGACATCATCATAATCTATTCCTTCTTCTTGAGTATATCCTTGAGCTACCAACCATGCTTTGTTCTTGATCACCACACCTCTCTCATCCTTCTTATTTCTGAAAACCCGTCTTATACCAATTGCCCTCTTACCTTTAGGCAAGTCAACTAGAGTCCATACATTCTAAATCTTGAATTGCAAAAGTTCTTGCATTGCCTCAATCCAAGATGGATCTTTCAGAGCCTCAGATGCCTTCTTTGGCTACAATTGTGACATGAAGCATGCATGTTCAAAGGCAGCTAGACTGAATTTAGGGACTGCTGATTCAGCATCAGTGGACTCCTTGTGAACCATTGTCCTTGTCTGCACAGGAGTGCGTGGGTCTTCCATTATCTGGTTGAGAGGATGATACTTGTAAACCCTGAGTGTAGGTTCTCTTTCTGTCTGAAATGATGTTCACAGATTTGTATCATCACCTTTAGCACCACTTGAGGATTCTGCTCCAGTAACAGTTTGATCAGAAGATGGGACTGTTTCCCTATTGGATGGAGTTGTTACTTCAGGGCTTGGGATTGGCACTTCACACTCTGTATTTGTGTCTTGTTGATCAACCAGGACCCCTGGTGGGTCACAAGATAGAAGTGGCAGTACAATATACTCATCCCATGTAGCATAATTTGCAGTTGTTGGAAACTTTGTGCCAACAGCTTGAATATTTGTTTTACCAGCATGAGAATTTGGGCTGACAGTTTCAACACTGTTTTCAGCAGTTCCTGCAGTATACTCAACAAGGCTCAGAGAATTTGTTAGTGAATCTAAATCAAACAACCAATCAGGACCAGTGCCTTTGATATTTGCAGTATTTTCATTAAACTCAACATTGGCATTTTCTTCAATGGTTTTAGACACACTAATATACACCCTATAGGCTTTACTTTGAATAGAGTAACCAACAAAGAAACCTTCTTCAGCCTTACTTGCAAACTTTCCTAAGTGAGTTTTAGTATGTAGGATAGTGCATGAACAACCAAAAGGCTTTAAGAATGCTACTAAGGGAATCCTGTGATGGAATAACTCATAGGGAGTTTTCCCTTGAGACTGAACAACTTGAACCCTATTTAGAACATAACAGGCTGTATTTACTGCCTCTGCCCAGAAGGTCATTGGCAGTTTACAATCAGCTAGCATGGTTCTATCAGCCTCTATTAAAGTTCTATTCTTCCTTTCAGCTACACCATTTTGTTGTGGTGTTATAGGTGCACTATATTGCCTTGCAATGCCTTTAGACTCAAGGAAACTGTTTAGGATATGATTTTTAAACTCAGTTCCATTGTCTAACCTGATCTCCTTAACTTTTAAATTTGATTGGTTTTCAATCTTAAGAATAAAGGATTTGACTAGCTCAACAGTTTCATCCTTAGTCCTAAGAAAGTAAACCCATGTAAACCTGGTGAAATCATCAACAATGACTAAACAGTAAGCTCTTTTATTCAAACTCAAAACAGATGTTGGACCAAAAAGATTAATATGAATAAGATGAAGAGCAGATGAGATTGAATTTACTTCTTTGGTCTTATGAGAAGTTTTGTGTTGCTTGCCTTTGAGACATGCTACACAATGATCATCACATATGAACTCCTTTTGTGGTAAACCTCTTACCAAATTCTTTTTGACTAAACATTCATAGTTTTGAAGTTCATGTGACACATCCTTCTGTGCCAAAGAGCAGACTCATTTGATGATGCTTTGGATATCAAACAGCTTAAAGTATTTGATTTGGATAACAGATCTGTGTCCAAACAGTAGACATTGTCCTTTCTTGGTGTTCTAAGTAAAACAAGATTTTCAGGGATTTTAAAATCTTTTGAAAGAACAATGCACTCAGAGTCTGTGAACAAAACAATATTTTGTTTGTCACAGGTTTGAGACACACTTAGTAAATTGTACTTCAGCTGTTCAACATACAAAACATCATTGAATAACATGTTGCCTGCTTTGACAGTACCCTAACCTGTTACCTTACCTCCCTTGGATTACCTCCAAATGCAACAAACCCTCCTTCAAAGCTTTTGAAGTTTGACAAGCATTCAGAATTGCCTGTCATGTGCCTAGAGCATCCACTGTCCATATGCCATCTTGTCTTATGTTGGATCCTGTGGTTGCCCTGCACAGAAAAAGCTTAGTTAGTATTGGAGTAAACCCAAACCAAACTGGTTTTGGGTTGTCCTTGTGCATTGACATAACTAAACACTGTTTGTGTCTTTTTAAACTTAGTGAGATCCACTGGTGGATTTTGTGAAGAGTATTTAGTTATGACATGAGGTATCCAGGTGTTCTTTCCAACCTTTTCATTAACAGTCTCAGAAGATCCACTACCAGTTCCCGTTTTAGACTTAGCAATTTGAACTGGGTTCTTAGTGCTAACAACTTTAGAATTTGCAATAGCAGTTCCAACTTTTGACTTAACAGTCTCAACACTTGCATCAGCAGTTTGATCTGTGTTTTTGCCTTTAACACACCATACCTTTTTTATGTTTGCATTGGATTTTGCTAAAACTTGTTTTTGGTGTGTAGGCTGTCTTTTGTTGACTTTCAAGTACCTGTGATCAACTGTCTTCTTTGGAACTGGTGTGACAGGTGTTTTAGCCTTTGAAATTTTTGAGTTTTGAAAAATCGCCTGTTTTTTAACCACAGTCTGTTTTGTAACAGATGGTTTATATAAACAATGCCTGGCCAAATGATTTTTTCTGCCACAATGGAAACATCTTTTGACGGTTTTGATTGGAGAACCAGTTTTGTGAGACCATAACTGGTTCTTGTTCCTTTGATTTCCCTCACCTGCTGCTGTGTGGGAAACTTTTGGACACCATGCATTTGGCATGTGCATATTGGAACAGTCTTACCCCTTTTATTAGTTTTTGAGGAAGATGCAATGTTACAGTTAGAAGGTACAGAAACATGTGGAGCATTATTGCATTCACTCATCTTCTCTTTTCCTTTCACACTGTGGGTTTTGATGAAACTGGAAGTAGAAGGTTCTATAGGTGCACTCATTGTTTTGGAGTTACTCTCAACTTCTTTACACTCACATCCTTCATTTAGAATCAGTTCTTCTTTAGATTCAGGTCTGTCTTCAAGGATAGGATCTACAGTTTTCATTGTCTCATCTCATGGTTCATTCACAAGCCTATCAGCAACTTCACTCATGGGATGAATGTATTTGTTGTTGTATGGGGGTGGAGTAGCTTTGTATCCTATACCTTCCTTGGGATTGAATTGAGATTTTACCCTATCTTTAAATTGAAACTTCATTAGGTGTTCTGGCTTTTGATTGGCCAGCTTGAAGCTACCTAAATCTATATTAATAGATTCTATTTTCTTGTTAGCTTCTACACCTTCTGTTCAGCCTCATCTAGTTTCATATTTAGGGTCTCTATTTTCATATTCAGTTACTTTTTCTCCCACTCATGATATGTTCTATCATGTCCCATCCGAATCTCATTATCCTTATAGTCATTGATCTGTTTTTCAAGATCTTCTATAGCCTGCATATACTCATATCTCCTCTCTTTCATCTTAGCTAGAGTTTTGCACATGCTCTCATTATGATCTCTGTACTTTTTAACCATATTTTTGCATGTTTGAGAACAGAGTTTAGCATTTACCTCAGATGATAGTTCAGTGGAAGTGACAGTGGATGTTTCTGCCATAAGAGCTTGATTTTGAAACTCCTCTTCTGTCTGATCACTCCAGTCAAACACATTGTCCTCTTGAGAGACAGGAGCTTGTGAGGATGAAGTTTGATTGGTTTGTTGGGGTCTTGGTGGCTGCTGACCTTGGGATCTGCATTCTCTAGCAAAGTGGCCAAGCTTGTGGCATTTAAAGCATTCAACCTTTGACTTGTCAAATGCTGGCTTGCCTTCTGTTCTGGCTTGAAAGTTTGGTCTGCCAGTTCTTTTCAGAAATCTTTTGGCCCTTATAGTCAACATAACATGCTCCCATTTTAAGTCCATTTCTTCTAAATCATCTGGATGGATTTGTTCCAGATCTTCAGCATTTAGAGAAAACAGTCCATCACTTGCAACAAATGCTTCATAATGAACTTCAGAAGAGTTACCTTCAGCACCTGAAAAAGAATCACAATAGTTTGATTTATCAGTTAATGGTGATGACAGCAGAGCATTATTGTGATTGTAAGAAAAGGATTTCTTTTTATTTTCAATCTCAGATTCAAACACTCTCAGGCTGTTGTAAAGATCATCCAACTCTATTTCATTTAGAGTGTCTTTGGTTCTCCATTGGGCAGCATAGACTGTCCATTCTTCACCAAGAGATCTGAGGAATATTATGTTTACTTCATCTTGATCCAGACTGACTTTAGCACTCTCCAGTTCACCTATTAGCTTACTAAACCTATTAAAAATCTGAGTAAGGTTTTCATTCTTGCCACCAGAAAAGTTTTCATACTGCTATTTTAAAGATCCTTTTGATTCCTTTTGGTGCTAGCATTGCCAGCAAATCTTTTCTCTAAAGCAATCCAAAGAGAATGAGCATTATAGAACTTTTTAAACTGATGTTGTAAGCATTAGGAATGGCTATTTGTAAAAGAGTAAGAGCTTTCACTTCATTCATTCTAGCCTTTCTTTCAATTTCAGTTTTTGGAGGTGTTTTGATAGGTTTGCCCTCAACATCTAGTTCAGGATCAACTGTAGGAGGATTTTCAACAGCTTCCCATATGGCATAATCAATAAACTGAATGTGCTGTTGAATCCTGAGTTTCCACATCTCGAACTCAGTGGGTTTGAGCATAGGCACTTTGAGTCCTTGCCCAGATCCACTACTGCTATTTTCAAACTCCATTGCAGAAAAATAAATTTTTAAAAGAAAGTTTCTGACTTTGAAAACAAAGAATAACAAACAAAACCCTGTCTCTGATACCACTTTTCAAGATCAAAATCACCTAAGATTAACTGGTTCTAATAAATCAGAGTGTAAACCAATAACCTTGTATTGAATCAAAGTCCAATTAAGAAGTTTGCGGAATAACACTTAATTGTTTTAAGAAAACTTTCAAAATAAATAACAGATAAATATAACTAAAATCAAATCCTTTATATTGCAAAAAATATTGATTACAATCACCTCTAATATGATTGATTAGACGAAGAACACAGACTGTTCTTAGGGTTTTAAAACCTTAGAGGCTTGAGAAACTTTATCAGAAAGCAATTACAATGAAGCACAGAATTACAAAACTTTCAATTACAGACTTACAATAGAAAGACCTAGTCTATCTATATATAGCCTTTTCATTTTTTTCCTTGACGAACTCTGATTTCTCTGGTAGTAGATATGCTTGGAAGATATTCAAATCTTGAGATATATATCACTTCCTGAATTTCAGCACAATCTGTTGTGAATCTGTTGAGCAGCATGAACTTTTAACTCTGGCAGCTTGAACTTTTGAACTAGCAGCTCGAACTTATTTAACTAACAGCTTGAACTTTGTATTTACACAGAAATACTACTAACAGTTTGAGAAATATAACTAACAGCTTGACATACTTTCCCAACAGATACTCAATTACCGTTAGAAGAATTATCATACAACAACAGCTATCACACACATTTTAGAGTTGCTCCATTTGAGGCACTGTGCAGACAAAAGTGTCGATCACCCCTTTGCTAGGCCAAGGTGAGGGATAGTGAAGCCTTTGGCCCGGAAACCATACTTGAGACCACTGAAAAGATAGTACAGATACGGAACCTAATAAAAGCTACTCCCGATCGTCAAAAAAGTTATGTGGGCGTAAGGAGAAAATCGCTTGAGTTCTAATTGGGAGAACGAGTACCAATGAAAGACTCGCCATGGAAGGGTGGGATACGATTAGGAAAATAAAGAGAAGCTAAACCTTCGATACATTGGACAATACAAGTCTTAAAGGGAATTGGACTCGTAGCTACCACCAGAGCTTAGCAGCATGCGCAATACCTTTCACGTATCCAACCTTTAGAAGTGCCTGGCTGATGAAACACTCGTTATACCCATGGACGAGCTGGAGCTAGATCATAAGTTGAACTTCATTGAACAACCCGTGGAAATAATGGACCGAGAAGTCAAGAAACTAAAGCACAGTCGGATCCTGATAATCGAAGTCGGATGGAACTCTAAGCGAGGTCCTGAGTTTACATGGGAACGCGAAGATCAGTTCCGGGAAAAATACCCTCATCTGTTCTCAAATACTAAAGCAATGGAGAACACGAGCTAATTTCGGGACGAAATTCCCTTAACAGGGGGAGACTGTAACATCCGGCATTAAACCAAGTTAGCAACTATGACCTAATCAGTACTTAATAGCCAATTATAACCTAATCAATGGTCATTAGCAATTAATCAAAGTGATTAACAATGTTCATAAGGAAATTCAACTCAATTAGAATCAAATTCATCGGTGCGCTGAATTGGGAAATCAATTAATCCGATTGATATACGATATGAAGGATTAATTCAACTAAGTACATAAATAAATTATGATTAGTGACACTAATCATACAATAATACAATTACTTAACATTAATTATGCAAGACTAAAACAATTCATTAAAACAATGCATCCGAAAGTATTTATGAATTTACAAGAAATGGGAAATACAAGAATACATTCTAAATACATTTATAAAAAAATGAAAATACATAGAAATACATGTAGGTGGCCGGCCCTTAGGGGGGTACTACCTAGGATTTGATTTCTTTTTTTATTACAAAACTCCATAACTCATCTAAATCAAATCTTTCACACCCCTCACCCTTTCATCTCATCTCATCCAACACTCCACTCAACCTCCATTTGATGATCACTTTTTTCCCTATAAATAAGAGCTCATCTATCGTTTATTATCACACCTTCAAAACACAAGAAATCTCCCTCATTCTCCTCACAAAAATCGGCCAAGAAGGGTGCAAGAACACAAAAGTTACAACTTTTATTCCTTCAAGTTTTTCAAGAAACTTTTGTGCAACTAAGTTCAAGATCAAGTCTTCTACTCATTTTCATTCTCCTAACACTTCAAAGTAAGTAAATACTAACTTATTTCATATTATATTTATGTTTATATAAGTCTTGCATAATATATATAATCACCACCAACAACAAGTTTCATAAAAACTCAAGTTTATAAGTCACTAGTTTTGTGTTTTTAAGTTGTTTTCTTCAAATGTGTTTATAAATATAAAAACACATCATGAAAAGTGTAAATATTATGAAAAACAAGTGATATATATATATATATATATATATATATATATATATATATATATATATATATATATATATATATATATATATATATATATATATATATATATGTTTTATAACTTTTATATAAGTAGTCTTTGAGTAAACAACAAGAATCACTAGTTATTTCAAGTTTATGAATTACAGAATTTCGGCAGAAAAGTTGCATCAACTTTGAAAAATCATAACTAATTCATAACTTAACAAAATAAGCTGATTCTTGTCTCAAAAGTTAGATCTATGTTTAACTAAAAATCTGGAAGTTTTCATAATTTGTTATGGAGTTTAGAACCCGCACATATTATTTAGGAACCCGAAAGTTTGACAGCTCAAAAATGGCCAACATAGCATTTTTAGCGAGATTTCTCCCTAACTTAAACAAATCTAAAAATGGTCATTCTTGACTTTAAAAGTTCTTTGTATATAGTAGTTTAATGTCCACGAAAATCAAAGCCTAAATCGTTTTGGAGTTTGGTCAAAAACAGCCTCAAAGTAGGCCGAAAAACATTCAAAAAGCTGGAAAATTATATATATATATATATATATATATATATATATATATATATATATATATGTGTGTGTGTGTGTGTGTGTGTGTGTGTATATATATATATATAAACTTGACGTTTTAAGTGGGTTTTATTTATAAACTTGTAATGTTGGGTGATTTAAAAGATAACAACATTTATACATACATATTATCATATATGGGAGTTATTAAATCCCTTATATCATTTAGGACTTGGTTAAACGCGTCCGGTGTCATCACTCATCAACAACGTAAATCGTTGTTTTTACGATCGTTTTGCCATCAACATGCGGTGAGTCTTCATAGCCCCTATTTTCACTATCTATTGGGGTGGAAATACATGCACTGTTTTCATATGGAAATCAAAACTGTTTATTTCTTATACGTATTACACATGTGGATCCATCAGCCCTCAAATCATGAACCGTTAATTGCATTTATTTGCAAGCGTGAATATATTGTGGATAGATCTATCGGGAGTCATGTCCCCCATTCAGGTTAGTCTTAATCGGCTAACGGCAGGATGCATATATATTCAACACACGGTATTATGTATGGGAATATTGCACAGGGCAAACTCATTTAATTCAGCTTCGGTTGCATGATGGTTTATGTAATACATACATGGAATTTATGCTTTATAAATTCAACTCATCTGATAATGTCCATACAATTGGTCTTTTCGCGTAAACCTGTGAGCTCACCAACAATTTGTTGACGTATTTTAGCATGTATTTTCAGGTGATTAAGACATACGCATTCATCGGAAGCATTTTAAGGCTTCCGTTCATGTTGGAGTCGCATCATTTACAAACTCGGAGATTTATTTGCATCTTTCCTGATAAACTAAATTGTGTATTTAAATCTTGGTATTTTAAGAACTACTTATGCTGTATTTTGGTTATGTAAAACAATATTTATATATGAAGTTAAATCAATGTATTTTTGAAAACGTCCATGTAGTGGTCGTTCGTTATGATTATGGTTACGCTTCCGCGACGTCACGCTTCGTTGCCAACCGGGGTAACGGGGTGTGACACACATGGACAACGACATACTTTAGCCCCATTCAGGTGATCTTTACACCTCTCAAGAAATGTGTTAAGACCATTAAAAACTCATCAGAATTACGATTTCTACACGTAGTCCAACTCTTATCGATGGTCATAACTACGTTCGTAATAAATAATCATCAATACCAAGAAATGAAAACTAACAAATCATATTAACTTAACATGAAACTAAGGAATGTAAGGGTGGTCATTCTAACCCACTTTCTGAATGTTTTGTCTCATATATGAATGTGTATCATTCGTTTACTATTTCAGAAAAATTCGGCAACATTTTCCCTTAACTTCCCAAATATGTGTAGGAAACACATATTTTTAGGAGCAAAGGGAAAATGTTTGCCGAATTTTACTCAAATAGTAAACCAACCATACACATCCTATTGTAAATGATTTCCCAGTAATATTATTAGCACTCGTGTATAATCTCAAAAATATTCAAGCAAACAGAATGATTACTCTATGATTGCAAGGAATAAAGAAGAAAATGTCAGAGAATGTTTTTTCACATAAGCGACGCCTGCAATTCAATATTCGTGTGACTGGATGTGAAACCCTAGGCGGGTCAACATTTACATGGGAATAAAAGTAACTTTGAACCTATTAGACAATAGCCCCCTCTACTTGTAAAATATAGGAAACAGCTAAAATAAAGACTTGAATTAAATTACAAGCAAATAAACTAATAATATTTATTACAAAAGAAATCCACAAGATCGAAATTAAATATCTAACAATCTCCCCCTTTTCGATCAATGTGGGTGAACTCGGGCGTGATCTGTAGATTCTCTTAGGCCAAGGACGACGTCGAACCATCTAGTCACTTGTCTTAAATGTAGCCTCTCGTTCAGTAGTTCTATGTCGCTGAGAATATCTTGAATCTCCATAGGTTTGCGTTTAAGTTCAGATTTGTCTGAGCATCATTTTCTTGTATTCTTTTGATGAGCTCGGCTCTGACTAATCTGATAGTTCCGTCGGAGTAACAAGGTAAATCCTCAAAGCGCATAAACCACTTCAGTCTTTTTTTATTCAAAATTATAATTCCCGGCTGCCCTCCCAATAAAACTTTAAACGCCAGGTAGTGATCTAGTATAAAGATGTCTTGCTCTGGAGCTCTTAGACCTACTTTAACCAACGCACTCTCAATCGCCATTTGAAAGTCTCTTAGGCACATAACGATGGAGCGGCGATTCATGCTTCTGGTAAGGGCGGCAACCGCTGTCATGTGAGTTAGACGTTTTTTGATCCTGTTTTTCAATCTATCGTGTAGATACTCAACGTCGTCCACGTTCACGAAGTCTAGGTCTTTTTCATGCAAATCTTGTACTGTTCCATCTTCTCGGAGAACCTCGAATGCAGGAGTGAACACTCAGGATCTCTTATACATCTGGATCTTGACAAGCTTTACGATCTTTGACTTTGACCAATATTTATCCTTTGGCCTTTTCTCTCTGAGCATCATCTTATTATACTCAGCATGTTCAGCTTTTGCTACATTGGTTAGTTCCATACGTAAGCGTCTGCTGAAAGACCTAGGCCTCTTCCTGAACACCATTTTAAATCTTTCTTCCAAAAATGGATTCTTGTTGGTACACCCTGTGTGACGATAGCAGTCTAGATATGTAATAGACAGTCAAATGTAATAGATAAGGCTTTATTAATACAAGTCATATATGTTTGATCATGATTGTATATGATGTTTACATTTGCATGATAAGTTCTAGAATAAGTTCTAGGGCAAAGGTTCGAACTTATCCATACCCAGACGAACATAGTGAAGCTAAGTTCGTAGGGTATTGGACAAGTTCGTGGCTTGGGCCTATATGAACTTAATCACTGTAATTATGTGTTAATTCGTTTTATTTGCAAACTTTGGCGAAATTGGTTTTCAGAGCTTGTATTCGTCCACGTACTAGCTAGAATCGATTTCAGAGAGCGTTTTGGAGAAACACACAGTGTCGGGTCATTCGTTGTATCGGCATCACAGTGTTTGTCTCCGGTTTCCGTGAGTGATCGATCCGTTAAGCCACGAACGAGGATTCCGAACTTGTTGGACGGCGTCGCGTCAAGATTATATCCATGACACAGGTCGCCTTACAAGTGGTATCAGAGACAGTCGAGTGTTCTTCGTGTTTTTCGCGTTTCTACGAACATTCTTGGTTTCTTGACGTTTTTACCGGATAAATCACTGTTTTCGAAGCTTTTCAGAGTTCTTCAAGCAAGGTTACGGGAAAAATTCATATTGGTTCATTTTTTCAGTCGAAATCAGTGCTTTTAATATTAAAAACATTGGTTTAATCTGAAATCTTGAAAAAATCAAATTTTTGGCCGTTTCTCGAACTTGCGGCGCTCGAACTTAAGGGGTGTTTTAGGGTTATTCGAACTTGTCAGAATACGCTCCTCACGAAGTTGTTCTAGGGTTTTTTCAAACTTGTCAGAGTATTCGAAGTTGTCAGACGAATTTGCTGAGGATTCGAACTTGCTGGGATTCGAACTTAGTTGGTATTCGAATTTGAGTTGATTCGAACTTGTCAGAAGTTCGTATGGTTTCTCGAACTTGATTTGGTTCGAATTTGTCAGAACATTTAGGGTTTTCCGAACTTGCAGACTTTTGAACTTATTGAGTTCGAACTTAAAACATTTCAAATTTAATTTACAAAACGAATTTAAATTTAAAATTATTCGAACTTAGATAAGTTCGAAGGATTTGTTTTAAATTCATTTTTAAATTAAATAGTTTAAGTTCGAAAACAAAAAGTTTTAAAAGAATGTCGAGTTTACACAAATTTCTGGAAATGGACCATGAGGTTGGCAAGGCTAATTCTCCACCCAAGCTAATGAAGTTGGAAGATTACTACTGGTGGAATGACAGATTTGCTGACTTCGTAAGATTTAATGACATGCGTATGTGGATATGCATTGATGAAGGATACGTTCCTCCTACGCAAGAGCTTGAAGACCGATTAAGAGTTTTGACGTATCAGAACATGAAGGATGACGACAAAAAGATTTATGAGGCCGAAAATCGAGATTTTTTGTCTATCAGAATGGCGCTACCTCAGGAGATCCTACCCACACTGAGAAATCACAGGATTTATAAAGAGCTTTGGGATGCTCTAGAGAAGAGGTGTGAGGGAAATCCCAGGGTACGTAAGGGGAGAACAGAAATGCTGAAGAAACAATTTGCTATCTTTAAGGCACTGAAAAATGAGATGCTAGATGAGACAATTACTAGATTCTATCATCTGCTAACTGAGCTTGATAATCACAGTGTTGAGTATCAAGAGACAGAGAAGATAGAAAAGCTCCTGGATGCTTTACCTGCTAAGTGGGAGGAGATGTACACGGCGCTAATAAAGCATGATGAAGAGAAATTTGAGACTCTTACTCTTGAAGGGGTTATTGGAACGTTGAGGGCCTACAACTTCAAGTTGCAGAAGAAGGAACGGGAATTTGATCGAGTACAAGATCCGGAAATGTACTTCGGGAAGTTAAAGCCGTCAACTTCTAGTGAACTAAAGTCAGCGGCCACAGCTTTCTATTCGGAAGAATAGCCAATACCTGTTGAGGCAGAAGTATCAAGTAATAAGGCGTTCATAGGGTTTTCCAAACCAGAAGGAAAACCACAACACTCAGCGTCTACTTCTCAAGGCTATACCAAGATGCCTATGAGCGCAAAATCAGCTGAAGATCATCTAAATCTTCTAGCTTCGTTTGTCGCAGCTTACGGCAATTGCGTTCAAGGTAAAATAAACGATCCAGCTTTGTGAGAAAAGGACTACGATCAGGTAGATCCCGACGACTTGGAACAGATGGACCTACA
Source organism: Centrapalus pauciflorus (assembly GCA_020465985.1). Lineage (NCBI taxonomy): Eukaryota > Viridiplantae > Streptophyta > Magnoliopsida > Asterales > Asteraceae > Centrapalus > Centrapalus pauciflorus. The sequence continues at coordinate 23,866 of JAANYP010009405.1, read as the reverse complement.
ATGGCAACTGGTCATGGTGACACAAAGGGTCAAGAGATTTATGATGAGGACAGGAAGGAATCTGAGTGTAAGCAACAACGTTGGTTTTAAGTCAAAAGTAAAGTGCTACAACTGTCAAGGATTGGGACATTTTTCCAGAGAATGTCAACGACCAAGGGTTGAAAATTATCAGAATCAAAACCAAGGAAGACAGCACTCTAGTGATTCTGGGACCAGCCATAGCTGGTTTGTTAACAAATGTGTCATCCAACAGACAGCTAGATGGCACATATGATTAGAGCACTCATCCGGAGTCGAATGCCATAGCCTTTATAGCTGAGTTAACTGAGACCCGGGGGGGCAGAGCTGAAGAAGAAGCAGAGGACACCCAGCAGTCAGAATCAAGTCCTTTGTTGGTGGAGAAGTCAGAGGAGCAAACCATTCTGGCGTTGCAGCTCAAATGGCTAATGTGGAATCGGACCGCAAAAAGGTAACTCTAAACTTCTCTATATTTCATGATTTATGTGTTTTAAGTGCTACTCTAAATGATAGATTAAATCTAGTACTAGAGACACATAACACCTTAACTGCTCAGGTCCAATCATTAAAATCTGATAATGCTAGTCTTCTATATATTAAGGAGGATTTAAGGAACAAGATAAAAGTAGATGCTCAGGATGTGATAGTTCTAAAAGACAAGTTGAGTGAACAATGTGTCAGGTTAGAACTCATGTACGAGCATGTCGAATCTTTGACCAAAGAACTCACCCTTAAAGATGTAGAGCTAGCTGAATCTAGAGTTAAGGTTGCAGAGGCCAATAGCAAGCTTGAAAATTTTAGGAACTCATCCCTAAATCTAGGAAAAATCATATAAGCTCAAAGTCAGTCTAAGAAACCAGTGTGCCTAGGTTATCAGGAGAGTCCTCCACCGTTCAACAACAACTATGTGCCTCAACCTCAGGATAAAACCACTGAGACGGTTGAATCAGAGGTAGCAACTGTAACTGAACCTGAAAAGGAAAATTCAACTAAGGTGTCTACCACAACCCCTAAGATTAAGAAAGTCAAGTTTGTGCAGTATACTAGTGACACTAAACTAGCAGAAGCTAAAACTGTAAGTGATAATCAGCAAGAGGGTGTAAATACTGTAGTTGAATCGAAAGAACATGACACTAGTGAGACACCTAAATCAAAGGGCACTTATAAGAAGCCGTTGATAAAATGTCATGCTTTAGATGTCATGAGAAAGGTCACATTACATCTAGTTGTTCTTATAAGAAAGTAGAGTCCACACCGACAGTAGGGAAGCCAGATCAACCAGCCATAACGCCAGTACCTAGTATTGCTAGTACAAGTAGTTCTCAACATACTGAGAAGAACTTGAATGCAACACCTAGGGTAGCTGTTAAACATTTACCGGTGTCGGTCAAACAAAATGAAGTGATTAGGACTAATTCACCAAAAAGAGTCCCTAGTCAATCTAGGTCAGGACCACAACAAGTCTATAGGAGTACAACACCTAGGAGGACTTACACTCCAGTTAGGTCTCATACCCCTAACAGACAATAGACACCAGGTAGAGCCCAGGGATATAATAATGTAATGCACTATAATAGAAATTATTCTACGGCTCAACCGCAAATGACATCCTAAAGGCCAAGAGTGAATATTAATCACTCAGCACCACAACAAGTTCTCAATAAAAAACCCAAGTCACCTGAAAGGAGAGATGGGTATCTGAAAGAGTTCAAGTATGTGGATGAGAATGGTATTACCAAGTCAGTCATGGCTTGGTCCCCGTGATAACTAACGTGTTTTATTTCATGTGCAGGAGCTAACTACAGGTCTTAACAATAAATGGTTCATCGACAGTGGTTGCTCTCGTCACATGACTGGGGAAAGAAGTCTACTAACAGACTTCAAGGGAGGGAACAAGGGCTTTGTATCATTTGCTGGGAACAAGGGAGGAAATGTCACTGGAACAGGAGTAGTCACTAATGGGACAATAACTCTTGATCAAGTTTACCACGTTGATAAACTTGATCACAATCTCATTAGTGTCTCTCACATCTGTGATAAGAAGAATTCAGTAATCTTTACTGAAAAGGAAGCGTTAAACTGAAGCCCGGGTTTAAGATACCTGAAGTGTGGATTATGATATGAGCCCCAAGGGTGAATGATCTATACATGATGGACATGAATGTATCAGATTCATCGATGGGAACGATTTGTCTACTATCTAAAGCTTCATAGTCCGAATCTCTGCTGTGGCACAGACGCATGACACACTTGCACTTAACGAAGATGAACTTCATTACAAAGAATGGTCTTGTTCAAGGTGTTCCACTGAAGAGTTTTCAGTTCGAAGACAAGTGTGTACCATGTAAAAAGGGAAACAACATAAGAAGTCACACAAGTCCAAGACTCAAAACTCAATCGCTTCCACCTTCAATTTGCTGCATATGGATCTCTTCGGTCCAATCAACAAAAGGAGCATAGGTGGTAGTTGGTTTTGTTTAGTTATTACTGATGATTACTCACATTTCAATTGGGTTTTCTTTTTAGGTACAAAGGACGAAACAGCAGGTACGCTGATTGGGTTCTTAGACCAAGTCGAGAACTCATACGGGATAAGGTTAAAACGTATCAGGAGTGATAATGGAACAGAGTTTAAGAATGTCGTAATCGGTGTATATTGCCTAACTAAATCTGTAATGTTTTGTTATAAGTTCTTGGTTGTAAAACTTGTGGTTTTGAAATATCAAAATCAGTATGTGTTTAAAATTAACTGGTTATGTGTGGTTCAAGTTAAAAATAATTTGGTTGAGTGTTGTTCAAGTTAAAAATAAATTGGTTAAGTGTGGTTCAAAGTTAATAGTGGTTAATTGTTGTGTTCAACGATTGGTAAGTTGTGGTTCAAGTTAATTGTTTGTCAAATCAAATGTCTTTGACTGTAAAAGCTTCACTTGGTGTTTTTTAATCCAATCTTAAAGTTAATGGTCTTGTGTTGGAATATGTTCTGAATGTCAGAAACTTGTTGAAATGTCTCGATGTCCTGGAAAACTAACAGGCTTCTATTATATGTGTGGTATTGTTTGGTTCGTCAAGATGTTAAAAGATTTAAAGGTGTTAAAAAAAAGTTTTAAATTTTTAGTGTATCATTTCATGTCAAAGTTCATATGAATAGCAAAGCTACTTTGGTTTAATATTGAACAAATAGCCTTAGCAACTGTTAATTCTGAGATTATTTGGATTCTCAATGTGTTGGAACATTTAAATGTGCCTATAAAGGCTTTCTTGGAGCTGTGACCTAAACATTTTGAGTTGGACTTGTATTTTTTATAAGGGAAAGATTGCTACAAATGTGATCAAAACAGTCAAAGTTGAGTCTTCTAATAATGTTTCTAATGTCTTCAATAAAGGCCTCTCTGTTTTGTCTCGAAGTCATTTGTGTGAAAAATTAAATCTGTTAAATCATTTCCACAATTAACTTGTAGGGGGTGTTAAAATTTTATATTTGGACTCTGCAAGTTAATTGTGTGTAATAATGTGAAGTTGGGCTTTGGTTTTGTTAAGTTGGGCTTTGGTTTTGTTGGGCTTATTACTAGTCTGTTTAGTTTCTGTTGCACCAATTGGATTGCTTTGACCCAACAGGTAGAATGGGTTTGACCCGTGGCTATATAAGGAGGTTCAAAGGGCTGTTGAAGGCAGAGAGTTTTGATGGGGTCCAACCCAAGATATGACCAGGTTTTTATATTTTTGTTTCTTTAGGGTAAAAGTGTAAAAGTATGTTTTTATTTTGTCAGGTTAATTTTGCCTTTGTCAAGTTAATTTGTCTTTTGGTTTTCTTGTTTGGTCTTTTTAACTACCTTTGTTGATATTGACCGGGCTAACTAGGCTAAGTCAGTGATGATAAGGAAGTTTGTGACTAGATTTTCTGTGTTTTAAATGGTAACATTGTTTCCTGGAAATGTAAGAAACAGTTGAAGCTGAGTATAGCGCTTTAGCCTATGTTCTTTCTGAAATTATTTGGATAGTTAAAGGCTTACGTGACTTAAGAGTTTGTTATTTTTCCTGTAAAAATGTTTTAATAGTGCAGCTATTCAGATTGCTGCAAATCTTTTTTTTTTCATAAGAAAACCAAGCACTTTGAAATTGACCTCTATTTTGTCTAAGAGAAAATTTTACTGAGTGTTGTCAAGTGCTTAAAGTAAATTTACTAGAAAATGTTGCAGACATATTCACAAAAGTTTGCCAAGTTCGCAATATAAAAGGTTGTGTGATAAAATTGTCACACCCTGCTACCCCGGTTGGCAGCGAGGCGTGACGAGTGCGGAAGCGTAACCATAATCATAACGAACGACCACTATATGGACGTTTTCAGAAAATACACCGATTTAACTTTAAAATAAGGAAGGTTTTACAAACCAACATGAAATGTAAATAGTTCGCAAAATACAGAGATTTAAATACATAATTTAGATTATCAAGAATGATGCAAATAAATCTCCGAGTTTGAAAATGATGCGACTCCAAATGAACGGATGCCTTAGAATGCTTCCGATGAATGCGCATGTCTTAATCACCTGAAAATACATGCTAAAATACGTCAACAAATTGTTGGTGAGCTCATAGGTTTACGCGAAAAGACCAATTGTATGGACATTATCAGATGAGTTGAATTTATAAAGCATAAATTCCATGTATGTATTACATAAACCATCATGCAACCGAAACTTAATTAAATGAGTTTGCTCTGTGCAGTATTCCCGACTATAATACCTTGTGTTAAATATATATGTATTCCACTGTTATCCGGTTAAGACTAACCCGAATGAGGGACATGACTCCCGATAGATCTATCCACAATATATTCGCGCTTACAAATAAATGTAATTAACGGTTCATGATATGAGGGCTGATGGATCCACATAAACACATGTGAAATATATATAAGAAATAAACAGTTTTGATGTCCATATGAAAACAGAGCATGTATTTCCACCCCAATAGATAGTGAAAATAGGGGCTACGAAGACTCACTGTAAGTTGATGGCAAAATGAGCGTAAAAACGACGGTTTGCGTTGTAAATGAGTGATGACACCGGACGCGCTTAACCGAGTCCTAAATGATACGAGGGACTTTATAACTCCCATATATATGATAATATGTGTGTATAAAGGTTTTTATGTTTTAAATCACCCAACTTTACAAGTTTATAAATAAAACTCACTTAAAACGTCAAGTTTATATATATATATATAATTTTCCAGCTATTTAAAGGTTTTTCGGCCTACTTTGAGGTTGTTTTCAACCAAGCTCCAAAATGATTTGAGCTTTGATTTTCATAGACATAAAACTACCATACACAAAGAATTTTTAAAGTTAAGAACGGCCATTTTTCGAGGTGTTTAGGTTGGGGAAAAAGCTCGTTAAAAACCCTATGTAGGCCATTTTTGAGCTGTCAAACTTTCGGATTCCCAAATAATATTTGAGGGTCAAAACTCCATATTAAAATATGAAAACCTCCAGATTTTTAGTCAAGACATAGACTAACTTTTGGGACAAGAATCAACTTATTCGTTAAGTTATGAATTAGTTATGATTTTTCAAAGTCGTCGTAATATTTCTGCCGAAAATCCGGATTTCATAATCTTGAAACAACTTGTGATTCTTGTTGTTTATTCAAAAACCAGATGTATAAAAGGTTATAAAACACATTTATATAACTTGTTTTCATAATATTTATACTTACATTATGTGTTTATATATTTATAAACACATTTGAAGAAAACAAAGTTAAAAACAAAACTAGTGATTTATAAACTTGAGTTTTTATGAAACTTGTTGTTGTTGGTGATTATATATATTTTGCAAGACTTATATTAACATAAATATAAGAAGTAACAAGGTAGTATTTACTTACTTTGATGTATTAGAAGTATGAAAATGTGTAGAAGAGTTGTTCTTGAACTAGTTGCACCAAAGAAACTCTTGAAAAGCTTGAATTCTTGAAGAATAAAGAAAGAAAACAACTTTGGTTGTGTGTGTGTGGCTATGAACGATTTTGAGAGAGTAAAATGAGAGGTTTTGCTCTTGCAAAGGTGTGAGGATGAATGAGAAATGATCTCTCTATTTATAGAGAATGTTTGGTCTTGAAAAGACGCAAGGATGTGAAGGTGGAGTAAGATCTTGTATGAAATGAAAGGAGAAGATGTGATTGTGATTGTGTATGGAGTTTTCCATTATAAAATGGATGTCAAAAGCTAGTTTGTACTAGCTAGAGGGCCAGCCATTATGATGTATTTATGTTGTATTTTTATTTATTTTTTTTGTATAAAAGTATTTTGAATGTATTCTTGTAATTCCCTTTTTATGTAAATTCATAAATACTTTTGAATGCATTTGTTTAATGAATTGTTTTAGTCTTGCATAATTAATGTTATGTAAGTGTATTAAGTGTATTAATGCAAGATTAGTATCACTAATCTTAATTTAATTATGTACTTAGTTGGATTAATCCATTATATCGCAAATCGATTGGATTAATTAATATGTCGATTCATCGCACTGATGAAACTGTTTCTTATTGACTTTAATTTTCTTATGAACTTTGTTAATCACCTTGATTAATTGTTAATGATCACTGATTAGGTTATAACTTTTTAATAACTACTGATTAAGTTATAGTTGCTAACCTGGTTTTCTGCCGGATGTTACAGTCTCCCCCTGTTAAGTGAATTTCGTCCCGAAATTAGCTCACATTCTCCACTGATTGAGCACTTGAGAATAACTGGGGGTATTTTTGCAAAACTGAGCTTCGCGTTCCCATGTAAACTCAGGACCTCTCTTAGAGTTCCATCTGACTTTTATTACCGGAATTCGGCTGTGCTTTAGTTTCTTGACTTCTCGGTCCATTATTTCTACAGGTTGTTCAATGAAGTTCAACTTATCATCTAGTTCCTGTTCATCCATGGATATGACGAGTGTTTCATCAGACAACCATTTCTTTAGGTTGGACACGTGGAAGGTATTATGTACATTACTTAACTTTGGAGGCAGATCGAGTCGGTAGGCTACCGGGCCAATTCTTTTGGAAATCTTGAATGACCCGATATAACGAGGATTGAGCTTTCCTCCGTTCCCAAAACAGATTCTGCCTTTCTAAGGCGAGGCTTTCAGCATTACTTGGTCTCCCTCCTGGAATTCCAAATCCTTCCGTCTAACATATGCATAGCTTTTCTGCCGATCCCGTGCGATTTTTAATCGGTTTCGAATCTGTAATATCTTTTCGGTGGTCTCAAGTATGATTTATGGGCCAATGACTTGACTATCCCCGACTTCGGCCCATCAAAGGGGTGATAGACACCTTTGTCCGTACAGTGCCTCAAATGGAGCAACATTAATGCTCGAGTGATAGCTATTGTTGTAGAAGAACTCGACTAACGGCAGATGTCTGTCCCTACTTTTGCCAAAGTCAATCACACACACCCTTAGCATATCCTCTAACGTCTAAAAGGTCCTTTCACTTTGACCGTCGGTCTGAGGGTGATATGTGGTACTCATGTCCAAGTTTGTACCCGAAGATTGCTGTAACGGTTGCCAAAATCTAGATGTAAATCTACTATCCCTATCTGAAATGATTGAGACAGGCACTCCGTGTCTGGAGATGACTTACTTTAGGTCGATTTGGGCTACCTTATTCATCTTGTCAGTCTCCTTGATTGGTAAGAATGTGTGGATTTTGTTAGGCAGTCGACTGTTACCCAAATGGTATCGTACCCACGGATGTCTTCGGCAGTTTCGTTATGAAGTCCATGGTTATCCGTTCCCACTTCCATTGGGGAATCTCTGGTTGTTGCAATAACCTAGATGGTTCCTGATGTTCTACCTTAACTTTGGAGCATGCTAAGCATTTGCTGACATATGTGGCAATGTCAGCCTTCATGTTAGGCCACCAGTACAGCTCCTTGAGGTCATGATACATTTTATCGGATCCGGGAACGACATATCTTGATTTGTGTCCGTCATCCATAACCGGCTTTCTTACTCCACTAAAACTGAGTAACCAGACTCTATTCATGAAGTATCGATACCCATTAGCCCTTATCCCCAAACTATTTATCCATTCCTTGCAATGCTTCATTTTTTTTCATATTTTCCTCCTTAACAGCTTCTACTTATGCATCATGAATTAAGGAAGGAAGGTTTGGTTGAATGGTCATAACTAGGGCTCGTACTTTTAACGGCTTAGCTCGTTCCTTTCAGCTCAGAGCGTCTGCAACCACATTAGCTTTCCCCGGGTGATAACGAATCTCACCGTCATAATCACTTAATTGCTCCATCCAACGACGCTACCTCATATTCAACTCTTTCTGGTTCAGGATGTGTTGGAGGCTCTTATGGTCCGTGAATACAGTACACTTCGTACCATACAACTAATGTCTCTAAGTCTTAAGGACAAAGACTACTGCTCCCAGCTCTAAATCATGCGTTGTGTAATTCACCTCGTGAACCTTAAGTTGTCGTGAAGCATAAGCTATGACTTTATCAACACACGTCCCAACCCTTTGTGTAAAGCGTCATAGTAAGCTACAATTTTCTCGCTTCCCTCGGGTAAGGATAATGCACAGTTTGTGCTTTAATAGCTGAAATGTTGTAATCTGATCCTCACCCCTATCATACTTAATGTCTTTTTGGGTCAATTCTGTTAAAGATCCGGCGATCTTTGAGAAATTTTTGATAAATCGCCTATAATAAGCGGCAAGTCTTATGGACTAACGTATCTCTATGGGGGTTCTAGGAGTTGACCAATTCTTGATGGCCTCGATCCTTGCAGGGTCGACTTGGATTCCTTTACTATTGATCATGTGACCGAGGAATTTCACCTCTCTTAGCCAAAAGTCACACTTAGAAAGCTTGGCATACAGTTGTTCTTTCTCTAACAACTCCAGAATCAATCTTAAATGTTGCTCGTGCTCATCCTTGTTTCGTGAGTAGATTAGGATGTCATTCATGAAAACAATCACGAATTTCTCTAAATAAGGTTTGCACACCCGATTCATGAGGTCCACGAATGCGGTTGGGGCATTGGTTAATCCAAATGGCATTACTTGGAATTTATGATGGCCGTAACAGGATCTGAAGGTTGTCTTCGGAATTTCTTCCTTGCGAACTCTGACTTGATGGTAACCAGACCTCAGGTCGATCTTCGAATAGAGGCTTCCCCTTGGAGTTTATCAAACAAGTCATCGATCCTTTGGAGTGGGTACCGGTTCTTTTAGCTTATTTAGCTCCCGGTAATTAATGCACATTCTGAAGGTTCCATCCTTCTTCTTTACGAACAAAACTGGAGCTCCCCAAAGTGAGGAACTCGGTTTGATAAACCCTTTATCTAAGAGCTCCTGCAGCTGGTTGGACAACTTCTACATTACTGATGGGGCTAATCGATATGGTGCTCGAGCCACTGGTGCAGCACCTGACACTAGGTCGATTTGGAATTCGACTTGCCTCGATGGTGGGAGTCTAAGTAAGTGTTCTGGAAAACCTTTGGGGTAATCACAAACAATAGGAATATCTTCGAGCCGCTTCTCCTTCGGCTCCTTCTCCGTCATGTGGACTTGGATTACCTGACAACCGTTTGGTAGACACTTTAGGGTCATAATGCTGGAGATGACGCTTACTTTGGTAATTCTTGATTCGCCTTGGACAGTAAGGACCTTCTTATTGCCTAAGGGTATGTGAACCGTCTTCTTGTCGCACACTATTTCCCCACGGTTTTTCGATAGTCAATCCATGCTTATGACCACGTCAAAACTCCCCAGTTTGACGGCATCAAGTCTATTTCAAAGAGTCAACCTACTAATTCTAATGAGCATCAACGTATTATATTATTTATTTTAAGCGTCTTACTGTCATCAACCTCAATAGCATAAGTGGCACTTAATGGTGTAAGAATGACATTTATCTGCTTACTAAACTTAGTGGATATAAAGCTCCTATCGACACCGGTATCAAATAGTATGAATGCATAAGTGGTAGCTAATGGGGTAAGAGGATAAGTCTATGGGTTTGGAATTTCTTACGCAAATAGTCATACTACATATCCTCATGCACAGAGTTATAGTTAAAACTTAATTCTTCATTAAAGTGCTTAAAACCTAATCTTTGTACATGATATGGTCGGGATTTTCTGATAAATTTTCAAGCCTTACATACCTAAAGATACATCAGATAGTAAAACCTAGAGAAATACTATAAAATGGTAGAAGGGCACTAAGTATGAGATGCCTCCGGGGTTTCCCCGTACTCCACAGCGTTAAGTCGTTGGGTTAACTCTGCATTGCGGGCTTCGCACTCTGCTAGGCGCTGTCGCAGTTCGTTGATTCTGTCTTGTTGAATCGCTTGAATATTCTGGTTGGCCGAATCTATGTTGGTGTTTTGCATTGCCTCCTGCTTAATCCTTGCAGAGTTCTCACTGACCACCTGGTGGATTTGTCGAAATCAGAGGTCGTGTCTAACGGCCCTCGCCACCAACAAAGACACCGTTTGCTAAGTAAGTTTTTGTGTAAGCATCGGCAATTGCGGAGTAGATGGTCTACCGACCTCGAATTGACTCGGAATTCCTTCCTCGTTCCTCCACTTCTAGAGGGTGTGAGGCATCCACCCCCACTGTCTTGCGTTCGCACGACGCTGCTGTGGCAGGCTTGGCTGAGGGGTAGGTACCGGGATAGACTCCCGTTGTGGCAGTTGCACCTTTTTTTCTGGGGGTGAGCTTCCCCAAGGGTCCATTGGGATGGCTTCTGAATAGGGTGTAGGATGGGACACGTGGTGGTGATGGTGGAGCAATTTGTGTTGTAGGGCCAGAGTTACCCTCCTCGGGCTTTGACGGGTCGTCTTCCTCGTCGTTGATTCGGTCTGGGTGGGTCTCCGATCCAAAGTACATCTTAGTGTCATTTTGGCTTTGTTGGCCAACAGGTGAATACTCATCCTCAGAGTCAGAGACCATAATGATCGTATTACTAGACATGTCTCTGTAATCATGCCATTTATAGTCCTTAGTTATTTACAATATATTTTTCTAGAATTTGTAACACTTAAGTGTGTTATAGTCTAAGGTACTAATGCAACCTAGTTCACTATAACTATGGCTCTGATACCAATTTGTCACACCCTGTTACCCCGGTTAGCAGCGAGGCGTGACGAGTGCGGAAGCGTAACCATAATCATAACGAACGACCACTATATGGACGTTTTCAGAAAATACATTGATTTAACTTTAAAATAAGGAAGGTTTTACAAACCAACATGAAATGTAAATAGTTCGCAAAATACAGAGATTTAAATACATAGTTTAGACTATCAAGAATGATGCAAATAAATCTTCGAGTTTGAAAATGATGCGACTCCAAAATGAACGGAAGCCTTGGAATGCTTCCGATGAATGCGCATGTCTTAATCACCTGAAAACACATGTGAAAATACGTCAACAAATTGTTGGTGAGCTCATAGGTTTACGCGAAAAGACCAATTGTATGGACATTATCAGATGAGTTGAATTTATAAAGCATAAATTCCATGTATGTATTACATAAACCATCATGCAACCGAAGCTTAATTAAATGAGTTTGCCCTGTGCCGTATTCCCGACTGTAATACCGTGTGTTAAATATATATGCATTGCACTGTTAGCCGGTTAATACTAACCCGAATGGGGGACATGACTCCCGATAGATCTATCCATAATATATTCGCGCTTACAAATAAATGTAATTAACGGTGCATGATATGAGGGCTGATGGATCCACATACACACATGTGTAATACATATAAGAAATAAACAGTTTTGATGTCCATAAGAAAACAGAGCATGTATTTCCACCCCAATAGATAGTAAAAATAGGGGCTATGAAGACTCACCGTAAGTTGATGGCAAAATGAGCGTAAAAACGACGGTTTGCGTTGTAAATGAGTGATGACACCGGACGCGCTTAACCGAGTCCTAAATGATACGAGGGACTTTATAACACCCATATATATGATAATATGTATGCATAAAGGTTTTTATGTTTTAAATCACCTAACTTTACAAGTTTATAAATAAAACTCACTTAAAACATCAAGTTTATATATATATACATATATATATATATATATATATATATATATATATATATATATATATATATATATATATATATATATATATATATATATATATATATATATATATATATATATATAATTTTCCAGCCTTTTAAAGGTTTTTCGGCCTAATTTGAGGCTGTTTTTGACCAAACTCCAAAACGATTTGAGCTTTGGTTTTTATAGACATAAAACTATTATATACAAAGAATTTTTAAAGTTAAGAACGGCCATTTTTCGAGTTGTTTAGGTTGGGGATAAAGCTCGTTAAAAATCCAATGTTGGCCATTTTTGAGTTGTCAAACTTTCGGGTTCCCAAATAATATTTGAGGGTCCAAAACTCCATATTAAAATATGAAAACCTCTAGATTTTTAGTCAAGACATAGATCTAACTTTTGGGACAAGAATCAACTTAAGTTATGAATTAGTTATGATTTTTCTAAGTCGACGTAATATTTCTGCCAAAAATCCGGATTTCATAATCTTGAAACAACTTGTGATTCTTGTTGTTTATTAAAAAACCACATGTATAAAAGGTTATAAAACACATTTATATAACTTGGTTTCATAATATTTATACTTACATAATATGTTTATATATTTATAAACACATTTGAAGAAAACAAACTTAAAAACAAAACTAGTGATTTATAAACTTGAGTTTTCATGAAACTTGTTGTTGTTGGTGATTATATATATTATGCAAGACTTATGTTAACATAAATATAAGAAGTAATAAGGTAGTATTTACTTACTTTGATGTATTAGAAGTATGAAAATGTGTAGAAGAGTTGTTCTTGAACTAGTTGCACCAAAGAAACTCTTGAAAAGCTTGAATTCTTGAAGAATAAAGAAAGAAAACAACTTTGGTTGTGTGTGTGTAGTTATGGACGATTTTGAGAGAGTAAAATGAGAGGTTTTGCTCTTGCAAAGGTATGAGGATGAATGAGAAATGATCTCTCTATTTATAGAGAAAGTTTGGTCTTGAAAAGATGCAAGGATGTGAAGGTGGAGTAAGATCTTGTATGAAATGAAAGGAGAAGATGTGATTGTGATTGTGTATGGAGTTTTGCATTATAAAATTGAATTCAAAAGCTAGTTTGTATTAGCTAGAGAGCCAGCCATTATGATGTATTTATGTTGTATTTTTCTTTTTATTTTTTTTTTGTATAAAAGTATGTAGAATGTATTTTTGTAATTCCTTTTTTATGTAAATTCGTAAATACTGTTGAATGCATATGTTTAATGAATTGTTTTAGTCTTGCATAATAATATTAAGTAACTGTTTTAATGCATGATTAGTGTCACTAATCTTAATTAATTATGTACTTAGTTGGATTAATCCATCATATCGCAAATCGATTGGATTAATTAATTTGCCGATTCATCGCACCGATGAAACTGTTTCTAATTGATTTTAATTTTCTTATGAACTTTGTTAATCACCTTGATTAATTGTTAATGATCACTGATTAGGTTATAACTTGTTAATAACTACTGATTAAGTTATAGTTGCTAACCTGGTTTTATGACGGATGTTACAAAAATGAACTTGTAAAATATTTTTTCACAATTAACTTGAGGAGGGGTGTTAAAATAATGTGGTTAATGTAGCAGGATAATTCAAGTTAATTGTGATCATTTAAATTTTTTGTTGTTAAAAGTGACCTGTTGGTGTTTTGTTTTAATCTTCCCGCAGGGTGTGTTTGTTATAAGCTTCAAAAGTGCAGGGGTGCCTGCCAAGCGTAACTGTTGGTGTATAAAAAAGAAGGCAAAGTGGCATTTTGGCATAACATTTGGAAAAGGAAATTGATTCACCCACTTGATCTCTATTCATCTCCTTTCTGTTTAATTTTCTTCTAAATAAAGTCTTTTAAGGTTTTTGTGTATTTTTAAAACAGACGTTTTATTCATATTGTTCTCTATTAGTTCTTTAGTTTATTTTTTGTTTTGAGTGTGCAATCTCCACCTGTTGGTGTTATATTGCAGAGGATTGTAGTGAGATTTCTCGTGTAAGTAATAGGGTGGCTTGATAGCCGGTTATTTTTAGGGTTTTGTTTAATGGAAATTATATTTTAGTTGTTAAATTCTTGTTGGTTGTTTTGTTACTTGAATTTCTTCAGGTCTCTTCATGTGACAGGTTTCACGTTTAACTCTTTAATTGGTCCAACTCAGTATCAATATTTAATTTAGCCACTTAAATAATTTCACGTATGTGACCCAAAATTGGGATATTACATCAATGAAAACTCAATATTACGTAAACAAAAGTAGATTAATAAAACATAAATTTTATTAAATATTATTATCTTTATAACATTTTAATTAAAGTAAACAAATATTTAAAATAATAAAGATGTCTGAAACTTTTATCATACGATATGAAAACTTAATAAAAAAAATGTATAATATGTTTGACGTTAAAGTTAAAATACTGCTTTTATATATTCAATTTAGATATTAGATAATTATGTATACTATTCATGTGAACATTATTATATTGTCAAATTTTATAGTTTTATTCATAATATTTTTAAATTGACAAAAAAGAAATTTAACATTGATTATATCTATATATATTAATAAAGGAAAACATTTTGTGTCACGTGTCGTCTAATTGATTTTCCCGCCTAAAACATTTCCATATATATATTTATTCCAATTTATTTCTAACTAATTTGTAAACAATTACATTTAATGACAATCTAAATTTAACCGTTATAAAAGAATCATTAAAAAGAAGTTTAACCAAATGATGTTAATGACTTTCCGATTTAACCCATTAGTTCAAAATGATTTCTTTTATATTATTTGATGATACTTATTTGGTTAATTCTTAAATATTAAAAAATATGTCAAAATACAACTAACAATAGGTATTACATAAAGATTTATCAGTTATTATCTAATTATGGTTTAAAATATTTCCATACATCATTTTTTTTTAATTTTTTTAAATCATGGATGGATCTATCCTATATTAGTTATGCCTTTTAACTAAATTCGTGGATCAATGACTAATTATTAATGTTTTGTAAATAAAAAATTTCTATCTCATATTAATTTAAAAAGAAATATTTATAGTGATAATAATTATTTACTTTATGTAATTTTTTAAAATAATAACATAAAAGAAATATCATGTAAAATAATTGTCTTTTTCTAATAACCTAATATCATATATGGGTTAATAATAACATAACAACAAATAAAAAATTTTCAAATATTCATTTTATTTATTTTCATATCATGTTTTTTTAGTATTATAATTAATGTCGTTTGAATGATTCATTTATTCAAGTTTAGTAATAATATTTCATTTTTAATATATAATATTATAATAATATTGTATGATTATATTTATTTTAAAAACAATCTTTTAAATATACCCATGTATTACATGGGTAATAAACTAGTTCGGTAATAATTAATGATAACAATAATAAAATTTGAGAAAAACGCAGATTTTAAAACTTGTAAATTAGTTTAAAGGGTAAATTACAATTTCCGTGCCTGTGATTATATATAAATTATGATTATGATCATTTTCACGTCGAAATTACAATTTAAATATATACTAGTTTATTACCCGCGTATTACGCGGATATCTTTAATATATATAAAATATAATAAATAAAAAGATAAAGATATAAATATTATTTTTAAAACAAAAGTATATAGATGATATTTTTATTATAACCTATTATTTTGTATATTTCTAAATATATAAGAAGAGGAATTATTTTCTTATATATTTTTTTAAACTTTTATTATATTATCTTATGATTAATAAGTTAGTAGATTATTAGATTTTGTTTGATTTGATTTGATTTGAATTTAAAAGTGGATTATATTGCATTTGGATAGATTTAATTAATAAGTTAGTAGAGTATTACATTTTGTTTGATTTGATTTGATTTGAATTTAAAAGTGGATTATATTAGATTTGATTTAAATTTCTTTATTATTTTTAAAATCTATAAATTTCACGTGTCAATTCATGGTGACGACACGTGGCTTCACCAGAAATGAGTATAGTTACTCTTTTAATAGTATAGATAGAATATATGGTTGTCGTATTGTTATGCTTTTAGTCCTTTGACCAATCATTTTTTTTAAATGACCATTTTGTCTTTTTAACTTTGTTTCATTTTTGGTCTCTAACTAATTACTTTCTTTTTTATATTATTTAGTTATTTTTATCCTATTATTATTTATTGGGTAATAATTATTAAACTAGAAAGGATAAAATGGTCATTTTAAATGGTCAAAAGACCATATCTGTAACAAAACTTCAACCACAAGGACTACCAATGTAATTTTTAAAGTCAAAGGACCCAATCTATAATTTTTAATAAACCACAGGGACAAAATTTGTAATTTACCCTTATTTATTTGATATGTAAATTACAATTTTCGTCCCTGTGGTTTTATATAAATTATGGTTATGATCATTTTCACGTCGAAATTACAATTTCAGTATATACGGTTGTCATTTTGTTACGCTTTTAGTCCTTTGACCAATCATTTTTTTAAAAATGACCATTTTGCCGTTTAAACTTTGTTTCACTTTTGGTCCCTAACTAATTACTTTTTTATATATATATTATTTTAATTACTTTTATCCTATTATTATTTATTTGATATTTAGTTTTTTTTTCTTATTGTTACAAATTTACTAAAGTATTATTTTTTAATATGTTTTATTTTACTATTAGTATTATTATTTATTTTTTTATATGATATGTTTTTTTATTAATCATTACAAGAATTTAACTAAAATACTTTTTACATATATGGATTTGTATATTAATAAGTTGTAATATTATTAATATTACAATTAAGTTCAATTATTTATTCAACTATATATCCATTTATTTTTTAAAAATTTTATTTTTTTTAGAACTTATATTTAGTTTTATATATAATTTATTTATCTTTTTCAATATTAGATATTAATCATAAAAATACTTAATTGTCTTAAATTTATTTATTTTTTAAGTGAATATATTTTGATTTATTTTAGAATACATACATACATGTATGTATATATGTGTGTGTGTATATAACGTTTTAATTAAATATATAATGTTTTTAAACTAAAGTTTTTTATATGTATATAAACTGCATATGTATAAAGATATTTAAAATTAACAAAATATAAGAACCTGACATATTATATGTATAAATTAAATTAATTTGTTAAATTTTGCAATAAATTTGCATGTAGTTTTTGTTACGATCAATGGATTAATACATTAAACATTTGTAATTTGTATGAATATTAACTTTATGAAATGAATAAATTAGAATGGATAACACATTATATAATATATTTTGTTAAGTAAAAATTACATTGAACATAAAATGTTTATAGTATTTTGTTAAGTGAAAATTACATTGAACATAAAATGTTTATAAAAATACATATACGTATAAATTTAGACAAAAATATGAAGAAATTTATAAGTATTTATATAAAGTAATATAAAGTAGAGACAAAAGATAAATAAATTAAATGATAAATAGTTAAAAACTTTGTAAATGAAAAGTAATAAAAATAAATACCTTTTAAAAACTAAATATATAAATAGTTCAATGTATGTTTAAATTTTATATGTAAGAACAATATTAAAATATTAATAAAATAATTAACAACAATACAATATAGTAAATTTAGTCACATACAAGTTATTTTTAGTTAATAATACTTATTCATGTAAATACTTAAACTATAATAACATAATAATAATACTAGTATTACTAATGTCAAATAAATAATGAAAATAAAACATGTTAAATAATTTATTACTTTTAAATTGTATTAGTAATAATAAGAAATATATATTAAATAAATAATAAAAAGAATAAGGGGAAATTGCGCAAAAAAACCTCTAAGTTGGATCATTTTTGCGATTAAAACCCCCAACCATTTTTCATTGCACAAAAAACCTCCAACCAGTTAAAACTTTGTAAATTTGGGTTTTTTTCAAAAATCTGACTTACCGGTTGCAACTTGATGATATGTAAATTTTTTAAATAGATTTTTGCGTAAAAAAACCTCCAACTTGTTTAGTTTTTTCAATTAAAACCCCAAATCATTTTTCATTTGATAAAAAAAACCTCCAACCAACAAAGATAATTAAAATTGAGTCTTCACTGACTGCATTTTGATAACATGAATATTTATTAAACTTTTATTTATTAAACAAAGAATTCGTTTCCCAATGAAACCTCCACCCTCTAGGCTAGCGAATCTCACTGCTCTTGTTGATCATATTCAGAAGTTAAAATGGAACATAAATAAACGAAATTGAACATAAAGCTGAGCCTAAAAATGCAACTGTTGAACACAAAATGAAATCGATTCCATCGGCACAATTGTAGTTAAAATTCAAGATTAAACGAAAAATAAAGAGGCAATAGAGTAATCGGAGTTGCCGGAGGAAGAGAAGAAGAGAAAAAGTAAAGATTATTGTTGGTTAGAGGAGAGAAAAATATAGTTAAGGGTTTTAATCGAAAAAGTCACCAATTTCGGGGTTTTTTATGCAAAAATTTAGTTTAAGAATTATACATGTAGTGCCACGTAGGCGCCACGTAAGTCAGGTTTGCCATGTGGACGCCACGTGTGTGCCATGTAAGCATAACAACCTTTATAACCGGTCAAGTCCTAATTTCAAAAGATTTTACCGGTTAGAGGTTTTTTGTGCAACAAAAAATGGTTAGCGGTTTTAATCACAAAAATGGCTCAACTTTAAGGTTTTTTACGCAATTATCCCAAAGAATAATAAGTCATTAAGAAAAATGAAATATAAAAGAAATATTTTTGAAGGACCAAAAATGAAATAAAGTGAAAGGCTAAAATAGTCATTTTTAAAAAAATTCTGGATAAATGGACCAAAAGCGTAACAAAACACCAACTATAGGTACTGAATGTGTAATTTTATCGTGAAAATGACGGTAACCATAATATTTATATAAGTACAGGGATGAAAATTGTAATTTACCCTATTTTTTTCTTATTTTTACAATTTAACTAAAGTATTATTTTTTAATATGTTTTGTTCTACTATTATTACTAGTTTAGTGACTCGTGTATTAAGTGGATATTTTTAATAAAACACATCAACATAAAATGACTTATAAAGTAAAAAGCCTAATATGATAATTATTTAAAATAAAACAATATCTTTTAGTCTAATGTTATAATTATTATTTTTCTAGTATTACAAATAAATATATATAGTCAATATAATTTTTTAGTCAAATAATTCTTTTAAGTTTTTGTTTCTAAATTTATATATATATATATATATATATAAATATATATATATATATATATATATTCAATATAATTTGAAATATTAGTTTTACTTAAAACATAATGTTTATATATATTTTTTAATAAGAAATAAAATGTTATAAAATATGAATTTATTAATATTGTATTACGTTTACTTTTTAAATATTTAAATTTCTTTTATATATATATATATATATATATATATATATATATATATATAGGGGTGGGTTCAATGGAGAACCTTATGCATCGAAGAACCTTGGAGAACCACAATGCATCGCTAGAAAAACTGAAATGCATCATGTAGAAATTGATGCATCACGCGGGAATTTGATGCATCACGTGGAAATAATGTAGAAATTGATGCATCACGCGAGAATTTGATGCATTACCTGGAAATAATGATGCATTACGGGGGAATTGTGATGCATTTGTGGTGGTGCATGAAGGTTCTTCAAGATTCTTCGATGCATGGAGGTTCTCCATTGAACCCACCTATATATATATATATATATATATATATATATATATATATATATATATATATATATATATATATATATATATATATATATATATATATATATATATATAGAATATGGTTCGTGTGAGTACCTAAAAAATGCAGAGTACCGTGAGTACCTGTGAACACACGGGTTTAGATGTGAACATGCTCCGAAAAAAAGTTTTTTTTTTTTAATTTTTTTCATATTAATTTAGATACAAATAATATAAGCTTATTCGTAAAAGAATTACACACAATCACACTTTCTAGCCTCTTAAAAGTCATGTGAACGTGAAAAAATTCATGTGAACATGCTTAGCTGTGAACATACATTCACAACAGTGCAGTTCATGTGAACTTGCACGTTTCACATAGTTATAGTGTGTGTTTAGGTGTGATTTTTTGCAAGTAGTCTTATATTATTAATTTAGACATGATTATGAAAAAAAATTTCAAAAAAAATGGTTTTAAGCGAGGTACCTCCGGTACTCCGCAAAACTAGTGGTACTCATTTGAACCCAAATCTATATATATATATATATATATATATATATATATATATATATATATATATATATATATATATATATATATATATATATTATTTATATATTTATTACAAGAAATAAAAGTGATATGACATATGTTTTTATAAATTATCTTTTAATCAAATATTTAATAACTTTGTATAATATGTATTTATCTTAAAATATTTTAATAATTAGATGAACATAAAAAATAATATTTATTTAGATATATAGATAAAATATAGATAATATAAGATTTAGGTTTATTATGTTTAATAAATTAGTGTCAAAATAAATATATAGATAATTAGATATGATAATATAGATTTGATTTTAAATTTATAAGTTGTATTTATCTTTTGTTTCAAAAATAAACATTGTATTTATCTTTTATGGTGAAACGTGGATGCGACACGTATGTATTTAATGTTCTCTTTTTTTTATATATATAAAACAATATAGATAACAATTTTAAATTATCATTATATTATGTGTATTTTTGTTTTTAATATTTCGTATTCTTTAATTTTTTAAAAATTTATCTATTGTGTTTATTAACCTTTATAAATATTAGAAATAATGAATTATATTTATTGTTAGGCACAAAAAGGCCTCAGTCAAACCTGCTCTACATCTGAGGGGGAGATTTTATAATCAAACCTGTTGATACATTTGAA
This sequence comes from Centrapalus pauciflorus, assembly GCA_020465985.1. Classification (NCBI taxonomy): domain Eukaryota; kingdom Viridiplantae; phylum Streptophyta; class Magnoliopsida; order Asterales; family Asteraceae; genus Centrapalus; species Centrapalus pauciflorus. The sequence goes on along the minus strand of JAANYP010009405.1, from coordinate 2,729 downwards.
GGTTGAATTTAAGGCCTGTTATATGCCTTATTGAAACCTGAAAATGATTTGCAATATCAGTCTAAAGCTGTTCTATACGTTGCATGTGTTGCAACCAAGACAGTTTGTCCAAGCTGATCAGTCTGCTGATCAGGCTGGACATAAACTGTCTACGCTGCTCTACACTGTTGAGCAGCTTGGGCATTTTTAAAGTGTTCTGTTCTTTGTGAACAGAACCTGTTCTTTGTGAACAGGCTAAACACTTTATGGAATTTGTTTCCAAGTCATCATGTATTGTTTTTAACTACCAGATCAGTTTACACAGTTGAAGACAAAGTGGAAAGCAGAACCGCTCAGCCTGCCCAAGCTGTTCTGTTACATGAAGACAAACGAATATTTGAAAAAGGGTGACAGACCTTTTTCTTATATCAAAATAGGCCTTTACAAGGAAGAAAGACGCAAAGTTGACATTCCTAAAATGGTTAAAGGCAATGCAACAGTAGAAAGTAAAAAGACAAAAGTTCTGCACAAGAGAAGGCAAGTCTGCTTTTCAGAAAAGTGCAGAAAAGTTATATTGTCTTTTCAAACAAGACTTCTCCTTTTTCATTCTGCCCAATGAAGATGTTTCTCTTAGATCCTCTAAGTGAGTATTAAAGGAAGCTTCTAAGGTCAGAAAGAATGTGAAGAAAGCTAAGTGCTTAAACCAAGAGTGAACGTGCAAGTGTGATATTCATGCATGCAAATCTTCTGTAAACAAGCTTCTGTGTGTCTAAGCTGTTTAACTAAGCTGTTCCTTAAAGTCTTGTAAAATACAGTGACTGCATCTTAGTGAGTGTGTTCATTGTAAGCTAGTTTGAGTGTGTCTTAGACTAGAAACCATACTGTTGTATTCTGTCATCTCAGCTTGAACAATTCCGCAGTCAAGCTTGTTTGTAATTAACATTTGTTGATAATACATACAAACATTGAGAAAAAGAGTGTGTAGTTTTTAAATACTGTATTCACCCCCCTCTACAGTTTATTACTATATACTTTGGGAACCTTTCGGGACCTACAACTGGTATCAGAGCCAGGTTTAGAGTGTGTGTCATTCTAGATCTCTCATAATCCCAAGTTTCCATGGACAACAGTGCTGCAAACTCTTCTTACTATGACAATGGCTCTATGGGCAAGCCTCCAAAATTTAATCATCAAAACTTCTCTGGTTGGAAGTGCAGAATGATGCTCTATTTAGAGAATCTGGATGTACAACTGCCAGAGATAGTGATGGAGGGTCCCTATGTGCCAACCTCTGTTACTACAATAACTCCAGCGGTTGAAGGAGCTGCTCCTGAAATCAGGACCCTTGAGAAAGCAAAAGCTCAATGGTCTGATGAAGACAAGAGAATGGTAGCTCTGGATGCAAAGGCCAGAAACAACCTGGTCATTTCTCTTCCTGATGATGTGTTCAAGCAGGTTGAGAAGATGAAGACTGCAAAGGAGATGTGGGATACTCTGTGTACCGTCTATGATGGACCCACAATCACACTGGACAACAGGATTAACAATCCTGTTAGACAGTATGAACTCTTCTTTGCCAAACCAAAGGAGTCTCTCACAGAAACCTACACCAGGTTCACTGCTCTGGTGAATGATCTCAAAGCTGTTGGGATCACCAAGGACAGTCTTACTTTGGTGAACAAGTTTCTGGACATTTTAACTGAGGAGTGGAACTATTTCTCAACCATCCTAAGAAACTCAGGTACTATCAGAAGTATGGATCTGGTCAATCTGTATGGATCCTTACTGAATGATGAACAATCAAGGCAGCAAAAGAGGAATGCCTTGGAAATGTCCAGAAGAGGTACAGCCTGTGTGGCTAATGTGAGACAGTCTGTTAATCAGGTGAGTGATGTGTTCACTCAACCTGATCAACAGGATGATGATAAGGAGGAGGTGTCTGAAGAAGAAGAGGCTGCAGATCTTACTGAACAAGATGATGAGCAAATGATAGCTATGCTTGTCAAAAAGTTCAGCAAGAGAAGATTTGGAAGAAGTATGCTACAAGGAGGTGCAAATGCTGGCAAAAAGAAAGCATTTGACAAATCCAAGGCTGAGTGCTTCAAGTGTGGCAAAACTGGCCATATAGCTGCTGACTGTGTGTCAAAAGCTGTTGGTCAGTCATCCAAACCTATCAAGACTAACAGGGATGATGGCTATAGGGTTAAGTACCTTATGGCCATGGCTAAGCTGAGGAAATTGGAAAACTCTGTGTCTTCCAATCGTCAAAAGGGACTCATGGCAGAGACATGTGACTGGGAGGAATCTGATTCATCATCTGATGAAGAAGATAATCAGTGTCTGATGGCCAACTCTGATGTCCCATCAACAAGCAGTTTCAAACAGGACATGGCTGAAGCTGAAGCCTTCAGCAGCTTGGAGAACTGGAATCCTACAATGATGGAGCACTGGAATCCTACAATGATGTATAAGGTACAAAATTTTATGGCTTACAGTTCTGAAGAAAAAGTTAAAATGTTTGAATATATGCTTGTTGATCTCAAAGCTGCTGTTGAGAAGCATGATGCTTTATTATCTGAAATCTCTAAGCTTAAAGCTGATCTTAAAACTAAATCCAGTAAACGGGACAGTTTCCATAAGTTGGAAACTGAGCTTGATGAATTAAAACACGTCAACTCCATTTTACTGGAAGAAAAGAGAGAAACAGATATAAAGCATGCCAAGCTTCAAAAGATAGTTGACTCTTGGTG